>JACXVO010004175.1:96398-107840 GCA_015501135.1 Hapalochlaena maculosa
TATATATATATATATATATATATATATATACAGACACATATACACATAGATATATATATACATAATTTCACAATGATAAAACATAGGCGAGATTGACGACCAAATCTCCTCAAAGGTCTATCATTTCCTACAACGTTACAATTTTACTCTCATTCTAAAACCAAATGAAAACTAAGTTATATCCACTTCTCTCCCTTGTACTTTCGTTTCAGCTTCTTGCTGTAGTGGCTGCTGCAGCCTTTTATCCAATTTACCACCAGTGATTTACATATTGTCGAACTTACTCCTATTTTAATAGTTGAACAAACTACAAAACTGATGTCGACATTTTTTGGAATTCTATCGAAGTTTTATCTTAGTCGGTAAAACGTATCTGTCTCCATGAATGACCGCCCATTGATCGTTGCCATATAAATGAAAGTGAATGAGTTGTTATATTTTAAATAACTTTTCTATTATTTCTCTCTTTCTCTTTGCTTGTTTCTGTTTCTTTCTTTTGGAAGTCATATAAACCTGAATTTTATCCGCATTATTGACAAAATTAGTCCATTTCACATGATTAATTTCTTGACAAATAACGAGAGAATTAGTGTTTATTTTATCAGTAACTATCTATAACTGCTTATTACAAGTGTGGTTTAAAATAAAAGAATAATTATGACTGCCTTGAACCCAGTTCGATATCAGAACCTTGGAGTAAAGGTAAATCTGTACCTCCTTTCCTAACACGCACATATAAAATCAATGTTGTGATTGTATTTGTTAGTCAATCCCGCCCCCTTTTTTTAGGAACTAAAAGAGCACAACTAACATAAATTTAATGATATAAACCGTTTTCAGATTTGAATGTAGAAATATGTAAGCAAAAAAATAATAACTGAATCTTAGATTTATTTCTCTTTTGCTTTTTCCATTTTACTTCTGTTTATCTAAATCAACGTACGAAATATTTCCAAAGAAAAGTCTTCGAAACTATCAAGAAATACGCATAGTGCTGCATTTTTATTTGACAGCATATATTTGTGGTGTTTTAAAATATTTGAGATGCTTTTTGGTGGCTTGAGTAAGGTTAATTCGTGATTGGTAATTAATGTTTTTATTCTGTTATCTTCTTCGTTTTAATAGGTTCATTTATTGAGCGGTGCAAATCAAAGTTTCTTCTTCCGTCGCACGAACAATTCCACGTTTTCGAGAACCCCAAGAAACATCATGGCGTCGTTTTTTTTTCAAGCCGTTTTCGGACCACGACTTTACAGGATCCATAAACCAAATGAAGCGGAGAAGTACTATCAGTCAAAATATTTAGAAGCTTTTGGAGACAAAGTCATTTCTTCTACTCATATGATATTAAGTTTTTCAAAATGGGCGTCGCCCTTTCTCGTTCTCTATTTTTACCGTCATGGCTATTATACTAGTAACATGTTAGTGGTCGCCGTACGCTCCTTGTCCGGAGCTGCTGCTGTTTATCTGATGGCACTTGTTATTCGAGGTCTAGGACGATATATGGATGCAGATTATATGGATTTCCAAAAAAGCTTGACTACAGCGAAATCTACTCCTTCACGAAATAATATTCGAATGTTAAACTATTTTGATTTTGAACAATGGGCACGTCCTTATGATTTCAGCGTTGTGTCCACTCAGAAACATACAAGGACCATTAAATCGGATAAAACTAATAAAACAAACCTCGATGAAAAATCTCTTCTGCGCAAAATAGTGGATATCCCCATGCTATTGTTTGGTTATGTTTTTTTCAATGTCATGGGCAGAGCGCTCGTCTATCCCGGTTCGACTTGGGTAGTGAACAAAATGAATAGAAGCATGCTTTTAACGTATCGGGCAAAATTAGTGGAGGATGATGGAGCGGTAAGAGCTCGAGTAGAGACTTTCGATAAAAACGGCATCGATACTATATTTATTGACAACAGAAACAAGACCCTAACTGGCCAGACTCTTGTCATATGCTGCGAAGGAAACTGTGGCTATTATGAAATCGGTATATTGTGTACTCCGTTTGAAAAAGGATATTCCGTGCTAGGCTGGAACCACCCTGGTTTTGGAGAAAGCAGCGGACATCCCTGCCCTAAAGAAGAACAAAATGCAATAGATTCGGTTATACAATATGCAATAGAGGGCCTTGGATTTTTACCAGGAAATATAATAATATATTCTTGGTCTATCGGTGGTTATGTTGCAACCTGGGCTGGAATGACTTACCCTGATTTAAAGGCATTAATAATCGACGCATCCTTCGATCATCTCCTGCCTCTTGCTATCACACGCTTGCCTGCCTTCATGGAAAGTTTTGTAACATTGTGCGTTTATAAATTTATGAACTTAAACATAGCAGAGCAAGTTGCGTACTATAACGGACCGATATTATTGATTCGTAGAACTCATGATGAAGTAATTACAACTAGCACTCAACCAGACCTCCTTAGCAACCGTGGAAACCACCTTTTGACACACATATTAACTCATCGTTATCCTAATATCATTGACAATGATGCTTTACAAGATTGGTTGGGTTATTCTGCCGTACAGAAAGCTACACGTCTGAGTGAACTAAACTATACAGAATGCTCCTTATATTTGAAGGAACTAACTAATTCTTTCCCGTTGAAAGAAGGTATTGATTTAACAAATGATATGAAAAAACAGATGACAATATTTTTAGCTAATAAGTATATGATTGATTTTTCTGCCACTCATTGTATCCTGCTACCCACTTCTGTGTTCCAAGAACCAGAATCTCTCCATTATTAAATGTATTTAAAAAAAAATTATTGACCTATCCACCTGTGCACCTTGGTTCTGTTAAAAAGATAGATCAGAGACTTTTCAGTCTCTGGTTTTATCTTAAATGCAAAATCCTTTTATATTCATTTACACCGATGTACATTATTATTGTTATTGTTTATCATCTTTAATAAGTCGATAAAATTAGTACGAGTAAGTACTACTGCGGTCGATTTAACCCCCCCCCCCTAAAAAAAACTGTAGTATTGTGTCTATATCTGAAATGTGGCGGAATCTGTAGGTCGCTGGAGAAAAAAAATATTTTGCAGTATTCAGTTACACCCCTTTACAAGTCATGCCGGCTGCTTTGCCTTTTCTACTTCCGGCTTCGATTTTATGTCTAGTAACGATGTCTGTCCAATTGATTATCCCACATTTTCCCTAACCATTATAACAGTGTTTGAAATTTGACTTATCAGCATTTCTGCTATTTCCCTATGACTGATGAGGCTCTCAATAATGTTACAGGTGTATTAATATTGTATCAATATTATGTAATATATCGGAAAATGAGCGGTAATGAAATGCAAAAAAAAGGTGTTCAGTCACTTTCCGTGGTTACACTACAAGCTCTTATTCGTTGCATTCAAGGTACCATTTAATTTTTGTCATATCTTGTTAACATTGTTTTATACACCAGCTTGTTTTTTAAGATTTGGGTTTTTTTTTATCATTAATCTATATTTTGTAAGGCAATCCCGGATTGTACGACAGTTTCATTTTATGAACGTACAATCCGGGATTGCCTTTTGTAATGTTTTCAAAGACGGCAATTATTTACAAATTATGTTTTGTGTGAGATGAAAGACCAATGCATTATTCTGTAATGATTAGTCTTGGTATTTCAACGAAATACTTTAAATGATATAAATTTCATGACTCTGTGCTTCTGAAAACTACATCTTCAGTTTCTACACAAACTTTGAAAAGAATTTCATTAGGATGTCTTGACTATCATCTAAAAAAAATATTAAAATAAAAATACATTCCCTGGATTTGAATAATTAAGTTAACCTGAAAGTTACTACTATTGTTAAAATACTTCAAATGATTTCTATAAACTTAATATTTACCATATCTTGAGCTTTATTCTAATGATTTCAAGTAAATTTATTGCAATTCAGTGTCAATAGGTGGAAAATGTTATTTCTTTAAATCCGTGTTTCACTGTCTTTAACTACACAAACTTACTATTTTGTTGGTTCTTAGATTTTAAATGTTTAATGGTAATTGAGAAAAAAAGTTGTAAACTTTCATTCACTAAAAGTTTTATATTTTGTCTCTTTCAAACTTTACTGTGGATCAAAATTACGTTTTTATTTTGATTTCAGTAAACTCCAAAGGGAAACGTTGGAATTTGCGATATCTATGGCATGTTTATTTTTGTAAAAAAAGAAAAAAATATATAAAATAACTTATACCAACAGTGGCATGATCAAATCAGAACTAACAAAGGAGCCTGTTTGTGGCTGCTCGATCTTTCTCGATCTTTTTGGAAATAGCAGTCACACTCCATTAGCTAACCTAACCCTACATCTCTCTAAAAAGGTGGGGTAGCAACTGGTGCTGAACTGGAGTTGATTGTCACAAAAGTTGTTAATCAACTGATTATGATCTAACTTCTGCCAGTTTGTGAAAATACTTTGTGATGGATCACTGTAATTTATGGATTTAAAATACAGTTAATTTCATCTTTCCCAGACATTGTGAATTCAGTGGTGAACTTATCAGAGAAGCCATCGATCCGGCTCCGCTTCAGGGTTGGAAGAGGCGATGCGGCGGTCAGCTCAAAATGTGGTTCAGAACAGTGAAGCAAGATGCAGAACAGATTCTGGATCGAGACTGCCTGTCGCTCGTTTCAGCGTTGGCAATGGATCGCCGTGTTTGGTCGGCCTTCATTCGGGATGCAGTGAATTCATTGGAAGGAGTCGGCTTAACTGACCTAGGGTGAATGCTACCGCAAGAAGTCCCATAGGTGGGATAGGTAAAAGTAAGCCTTTTTGTTTTTAATGTAACTTTTAAATATTCATTAAAATAAAATCCTAAAAACATCATTTCAAAAAGTTTATTATTGATATTAAGACAAATTAATAAATAAAAAAGATTTGCTACCTTCAGAATCCTGTTGATTTGATTTTATTATATTGGAATGACCAATATACAGCTGTGCCCGCATAGCTCACTCAGTAGAGCATCAGAATTTTAAGACTCTTTCTGTGAAGGGATTTGAGGGTCGTGGGCTCATGTCCCCTCGTGGGCGAAAGCAATTTTTAGGTGCATGAGTGGCTGTGTGGTAAGTAGCTTGCTTACCAACCGCATGGTTCAGGGTTCAATCCCATTGCATGGCACCTTGAATGTGGGACCCTATGTTTACAAGACAAACTTCATAACCAGTCAGTGATATATCGCCTATTACACGCATACATATATAGAAGCTAGATGTTTTAATGTTGTTTATATTTCTCTTCAAATTTGTTTTCTTCCTTTCTGGCCTTCCAATTAGTTAAAAACAGCCTTTTTCTTTCTATATTGAAGATATTGCTAGTTAAGTTCCAAATATCTCAACCAATTAATTTCATTAAAAGCAGTAAGGGTTACTCTTAAATAATTTAGTTTTCTATTATAACTAAATACATAAATTTGCTTAAGAATTCATGGCTAATGAAGAAACCATTAAGCTAAATTATTTTGTTAACTGTTCAAGGGTAGAAATGGTTACTATTTGATTTAAAGTTTGTTTTCAGTTATAAATTTATATCCTAATTCCATCTTTTAATTCTCATTTACTGTAGCCAAACTTCAATGAAAGATTTTGAAGATTTTAAAAGTCAATTTATTTATTGCTGTCAGAATCTGGTTGAAGATTATTGGAGTAATACAGATAAATGTTTAACATTTGTGATCTAAAAACATTCCGTATTTATTTTACTACTCTCTTAGTTGTCATACAAATTGGACAATTTATTGATTTTTTTTTTTTAAATTTATTTGAATGTAAACATGCCTAAAAATGAATGTAATTGATCAGAAGTTATTTGAAACAGGCTTTTAAAATTGGGTCTTTTCTCTTACTTTAAATATTAGTTAAAATTCTCTTGCGTTTTTCTTTTTTTTTTTTCAAATGTTACATTCATAATTTATAATCCAAGATTAGCATTTCTGTATTAATTGAAATATATTTTCACCTAAACAAATTTACTGAATTTTGCATTTTCTTCATTTGAAATTTTGTATATTTGTTTCCATTTAACCCATTTTTTTTCCAACACAAAAATACAATTATATTTACATGCATGCATACACAATCTGTGTGTGTATACCGGCTATTTGGGCTAGACTTAATGCTCTTTTTATGTTTCCTTGTTTTAAGGAACAGCTTACACTATATCTGCACAATCAATGGCATTGAACAACATAAAGATAAGTTATAGTTGAGAAAAATGTTATCTGACATAGAGGACTGAAAGTCATCTGTATATTGGGAAAATGTTACCAGTATTATTTTGGCTGGGTATCGAAATTCCTGCATCTTGACTGCTGTTCAGTGCTATGTAAACACTAAAACTGGGTGTAGTAGGGACATCATGAAAACTAAGATCCCCAAATTAGGTGGTCTTTGGGTGTGTCTTGAGTGAGGATAACATTATGACATCCCATGTATTGGAACAAGGGTCTTGGTTTAATTTAGATGGGTATGTAAAGCTGGTGGAGAGAGTTGCTGTTGAAAGGCCATATGTAATACCAGTCGCATACTGGCGTCGATCTAATTGACTAATCCAGCCAAATTGTCTGTCCTTGTTAGCCCCTTGTGGACAATAAAGATATATGGAATTGGCAGCTTGCCATCCATACCTCCTGGAACAAGTCAGAAGTAGTTGTCGGAGAATTTCTACTTCAGCAGCCTCAATTTCTGATCTCCTAATTCCCGCCACAATTGCAATTCCAAGGGTGCAGTTGGGAAAGATGCCAAGCGTTCTACTTGCAATATAAATGCCAAGAACAATATGTTTGAAAATTTTTCCCATCGACACTGATGAATGCATGTACCATATTCCAGAGTTGTCTTAATCCTTTTGTTACTACATTTATTTTGAGATAGTCTGTATTTCTTTCAATTGATTATAAATATAACAAAGAATTTAGTAAAATAACTTTGATATAATTAAGCTAGTGCCAGGAGCACAAATTGTGACTAAGGTTTGGTGGAAGATTTTAATTCAAAACTAATAAAATCAGGACACATGTACTACAAAGCCAGAGCCAAGTTGGTCACGAAAGGGTTACGGTTGTGGTGGAAGTTAGTGGCCACACCAAGTAAACATTTATCTCCCAGGCATCATCTACTTCAGGTATTCTAAATAGGGGCAATGATTTGTCACAAACAAGTAGTGAATTGAATGAGTTTCAGCTCGATGGCTGTGGCCATGGTGGGGCACTACCATTGGATATAATTTTTAAATACTTCATGTAAATGTAAACATTTGAAAATAATTACATTTTCCAATGGCAAATTAACAAACACATGAAAAAATTACCTGGGTTTGAACACTAGATATGACAAGTAATAAAATGAAATCGGATGAATATTGTATTATAAGAAAATGTTATAAATAATAGGAATGTGGAAATCTTTTTTTTGCTGCTGCCACAATTTTCTATTTTTAAAAATTTTGTTTCCATTGTTTTTAGATTCGCTGTACCAATTTAGTTTTGTATGCTAGTTATGAAAATTAAATTAATAAATAAAAAGTTAATGGATTTTAAATTTTGCAAATTTTAGGGAACTTTAGCCAGTCAAAAGCAACAGACACATTGGTGCTTATTACCATAGTAACAAGCACCAAATTGCCATCATCATCGTGTGTACTTTCTTTAGTGACCAGTCAAACTAAGTCACATATAATTTTTATTTATTTTGTAATTTTTCGCAAAAAAAAGAACCCTTTGTTGAGGACATTTCCTTTTTAAATTATATTCATGCCTTTCAACCGTTTCACATGAATTTATTCATTAAAACTTGCTACAAACTTTGATAGTAATGTTTTCCTTTCATTTTGTTTAAAACATCAATTGTAAAATTCCTGCTTGTTTGTTTGTTTTTTTGACAGCTATCACACCGAAAATATCAACTTCCAAATCCCACCTTCTGATAAACTTTATTTTAAAATTTCAAAACTAGTGATAGCAACATGAAAGATTCAGATACAATATTTAAAGAGTATGCCTGTGCCGGTCCAAGGCTGTACTTGTTAATGATGTGAATAACATCGTCTACTACTTTTGATTTTGCCTTCCTCCCCCCTCCAAAAAAAAAGAAATGCTTAAAATGCCTCTAATGACAAGGGTAACATTTGGAGATTACCAACAATAAGTTACCAGATCTATTTGCTCATGCCAGTCTTTGAACAGTAATTGTTATAAGCATGTGCTCCTTAATTATTACTATATTGATAACGATACATTAGTTGACGGATATTTATCCTCATCTTGGTTTGTTGCTAAAACATTTCAGCTGATATACCTACCCTTCAGCCTTCGCCAGGTGCCTTGGGAAAATTTTGAATGTGGGTTCTCATTCCTAAGGTATTTTATTTTTATTTCATTATTCAAGTCCCAGTCTGGAATCGAACTCCCAATCTTGGGGTTAGTAGCCTGTGCTCTTAATCACTACACCATATGGAGCAGTGATTAAGAGCGCATGCTGCTAACCCCAAGATTGTGAGTTCAATTCCAGGCTGCAACTTGAATAATGAAATTTTTTTTAAATAATAAATATCTTAGGGATGAAAACCCACATTCAAAATTTCCCTAAGACACCTGATGATGGCTGGAAGGTATATCAGCTGAAACATGCTAACAAACAAGATGCTAAATATCTGTCAAATAATGTAAATGTACATAATACCTCATCTCTTAAATATAGAATTATTGATAATATTCTGAAATTTAATGGTATATTAATAATTGCATAATGTGTATTGTGATTATAATTTTTAAAAGTGAGCAAAGTATTTTCTTCATTCTTTTCTTTTTTTTTTAAATATCATTTGCTTGATTAATCATGGCTTTCAAAAAGAAGTGTAAACAATATGTGGAGGAGTATTTGTCTCAAGTTCAGTAAGAAAACTTACTTGATTGAAAATAGCCAATATGTCTTAGTCTCACAATGTGTAAGCTATATATATATATATCATTTAACATCCATCTTCCATGAGTTGGATATTTTGTTAAAATCTGACAAGCCAGAAGATTACATTGATCCTGGATGCCATAGCATGGTTTCTATGGATTGATGCTTTAGCTAAACTGCCAACCATTATATGGAATGTTCCGGATGATCTTTTTTTTTGCATACCTTCAGTAGCAACGAAGTAACTCAACAAGACAAAAGGCTTTGAGTTGAGTGCAGTATTGAGAAAGTTGGCTTTGTGCCAGGTATTTAGAGGCTAAACTATGATAGTGTTTTAGCAGGAATATTTAGCAATCTGATCAGTATATAGGTTGCAATTTGCTAGAAAATTACATCATCGAAAATATCTAAGACTTAGTGTGGAGTTGACTTCAACAACAATTTCATCTTTTGGTGTGTTTCTTTCTAAGCCAAACCATAACTATATATATTGCGCCCGCCCTCTTCACCTCTCCCCTCTTGTTCTTAGGCAACTCCAGCTTCCACCCCCACCTCTTGCTGTGACACCAGTGTTCCCTTCCCTCTCTCTCATTCTGCTCATACTTCTCAGGTTCTAGCTTCCACTTCGGTGACACCTGCACCTAGTCAGCGCTTCCTCCCCTCCCTTCTGTCTCACTCTCCCTCTGCTTTTCAGGTCACTCTAGCTGCCACTCCAGAGACGCCCACGCCGATCCCCTCAGCACCCCCTTCGAGACGTCACCGTTTCCCCCTTCTCTCTCACCTTTCCTCTACCTCCTTTCACCTAGCCCTTATCTCCCTCTCTCTGTCCCTCACTCTTCCCCCTAACTCTTATCCTCCACCCTTCTCAAGGTGCCGCTACCTCCGTCTTCCTAGCTCTTATCTCCCTCTCTTTCTCTTCGCCCCTCTCTCTTCCCCCTACCTCTTATTCTACGCCCTCCTCAAAGTGACCCCACCTTGCCCCTGCAGCCCCTCTCTCTCACTCTTCCTCTACCTCGTTTCTGCTCACCTCGCCCCTGCAGCCCCTCCCTCTCTCACTTTCCCCTACCCCGTTCATTCCCCCTCTACCTCTCTCAATGAGACCTCACCACCCCTCTCTCATTCTTTCTCTCACCCTCCCTCTAGCTCTTACCTCACCTCTGCTCCTGCAGCCAGCCTATTATAGCCCGTTTTCATCTGCTGTTTTGCCTCCTCTCTCACTCTTCCCCTCGCCCCTGCAGCCTCTCTCTCACTCCTCCCCTTCCTCGATTCTCTCACTCTCACTCTACCTCTCCCAATGAGACCTCACCACCCCTCTCTCACTCTTCCTCTGGCTCTCTCCCTTCTTCCCCCTCTCTCTTTCTCACTCTCCCTCTAGCTCTTACCTCACCTCTGCCCCTCCCCTGAACTTAACCTATGCAAGTGGCCCCAGAGCGAATCCCCTGTACTCTGCTTCCCTCTCCCCTACACCACCGGCTATCATATCAGAATGAATCCAGACTGTTGGGAGTGGGCCGAATAGACTCCTGTGGTTCCTAGACTGGCTTCTCACCATATCCGCGCACACTGCCTCTCTTCTTTTCAGGTTCCACATGCACACTGTCCTACTTTTCAGGTCCCAGTCAACACTCCCACCCACCGACCCCGCCATGAAATCAGCCTACACCACTTGCCCAACCGTCCCTGCGACCCCTCCGGTGTTCAGAGTTGGCAGTTTGAATGTTGGTACGCTGAAAGGTAGATCTTGTGAGATTGTTGAGATGCTTGAGAGAAAATAGGTTGACCTGTGCTGTGTACAAGAAGTTAGGTGGCGTGGGCCTTCAGCCAGATTCCTCACTGGCAAAACACATAGGTATAAACTCTTCTGGGAGGGTAACGCTGACGGGGTAGGGGGGCGTTGGAATACTCCTTGCAGAGAAGTGGGTGGATAAGGTTTTAGAGGTTGTCAGGGTAGGCGATAGGCTCCTCAAGCTCAGGTTAATTTTGCAGGACTGTGCCATCACAGCCATATCAGTGTATGCCCCACACGCTGGCCTCCCACAAGAGCAGAAAGACCACTTCTACCACGCTCCTGCAGATGACAGTAAAGACACATACCAACGACTTCCTCCTTGTCGGTGGTCACTTCAACGGGCACGTAGGGAGACAGCCCGGCATCTTCAGGGGTGTCCACGGTGGATATGGTTTTGGCAAACGAAATGAGGGTGGCATCAGACTTCTGGAGTTTTGTGATGCAAGCAATCTGCTGATTTGCAACACCAACTTCAGGAAACCCGATAACCACCTGGTAACCTACCATTCGGGTTGCCATGCTAGCCAGATAGATTATATCCTCACTAGACAACTAGACAGAGAGACGCTCGGCTGCTCCTAAATACCAAAACTTTCCCAGGGGAGGAGTGTACCCCACAGCACAGGCTCGTTGTCAGCGACCTCTCTCTCCCTCCTGCCCAGGCGGACCCACAAACCCCAACCAATCTGGAGGAGGAGGGTCTGGAAGCTGTTGGTCCCGG
>JACXVO010004205.1:194981-206775 GCA_015501135.1 Hapalochlaena maculosa
CTTACCCATGCCTGCATGGACAACGGACGCTAAATGATGATGATAATGATCCATAGCTGATGTGATACTGGAAGTGACAAACTGTTTTTGAAGATAAGTAGCTGTTATCAAAATACATACAAATCAAACTTAAATCGATACACAACTTTCTTTAGCATTGTTCCATTTGTTATATTTCTGTCAATATTCTTAATGAAGTATATTTATAGCTCTCATTTTGCAATATTTCTCAATCAGAATATTTCTTTAAACTTTATAAAATATTCAGTAAAATATTAAGGAAATTAATCTAATCTGTGGTAGCTCTTATTCTTTTAGACAACTAGTAAATTATATTATTCTATGTTTGTTTCCGTAAATAAACAAAATCTGATTAAAAAGTATTGGGACTGTTGCTATGTAACAGAGCTAATGTATGCAGAGTGAAGTCGCTTAGTACAGATTGAACTTGAGCTCTGTTGTGCACGCACACTGTTATAACATTCCCTCCCTTGTTTATAGCAGTGCTTGGAGTAAAGTGTGTAAAGTGCAGTTGTTTCAAAATGAAGATCAGGTTTCAGCTGCACAGAATCTCCTTGCTTGTGTAGAGTGACAAATCATGAGTTTACGACTATGAGACCAAAACCAAGGCTTGAAAGGAACATGATTTCAAGAATGTGACAAGGCAGCTGCTCACTATCCCCAAAAAGGAGTTCTAGGAAAACTTCCATCAATGAAAATGATACTGGATAGTGTCCATAGCTTCAAAAGGGGACTACTTCAAAGAAAATTAAAAGTGTGATATGTGTTGTAGACTTCTTTAATGACGCTAGTCCAAACCCCTTTTATTTTTCTTTATCAAACCTTGTATATTGAGAATAAAGAAATGAATGAGCTTTGAACATATTTTCCACAATTTAAATACCTGAAAAAAAATTTAGAATCATTTGAAACAAAACTTTAATAGACTGCTAAATTTAAAGGGGAAAAATTTTTTTAAAATGTGTATGAGAACAATACCAATGATTAAAGTATGCCATATCTTATTACATTTTAAATTCCGTAAATTATATCAATATGTAAAGAATATTAAAGCTGGCATAATCTTTCAAAAGAGCTGAATAAACAACCTTTTCATATCCAGAATAGTCAATTGTAACTTAAAATCCCATACACGGTTTAAAAATTGTGTCGACTCCTATATGAGCCCGCTTCAACCACTGATTTTATCCTAACATTTACCATGATCACTTTGTTTCCAAATGCTCTAGTGACTGTAGATTTACAAGTTTTAGACTTGATTCCTTATAGACAATCTACAAATAAGGTTGGTTAGAGGTTAAGGTGCTGGACAACTGATGTAAAAGTATAATAAATAATATTACTAGTTTTGTATTATTTGATAGGACACTATTATTTTATATATCTTTGTGAGCTTATCTAAACTTAGGCATTGGATGGTTGGGAATGAGAAGACTTCCAGCTATTACATACCAATCAAAATACTTTTAGGGAGAAGAAAAAAGTGAGCTGTCAAGATTTATTACTTTGTTTTGTAATTAACCCTGGAATTATCTCAGAAAAAGAACATCACATTGAATTTATAAACTTTATAATATTGAAATCTCCGGCAAAAGCTTAGCTTTTGGGTATAATTTTTATCAATGCATACAATAGAAATAATGTGTCAATAGACATTGAAAGAATAACAGAGAAAGAGAGTGGAAAGAGAGGAAGGATATGAAGGGAGAAAGAGAAGAGAGAGGGATGGAGAGAGAGATTATTGATTTCAAATGATGAGCTGATGTGAAGGAGATGTGTGAAGAGTTTCAAGTAGAAGAGAATGTTGTCCAATTCTATCAAAACCAATAAATATGTGCTGTTTTCTTTAAGAGAAAAAAAAACAGCAACAAATCTCCACAAAAAACAAACCCCATTCTAACAAGCAATTAAAACTAAGAAGTATAAATAACAAAATTCTAATGAGCAATATGAATTATTACAGGCATTGTAAATGCATTAAGCAATCTTTCTTCATCCACCATATCCACACACCTATGAATCTGTACACTCATTCAAACCTGTCACTACAAATTATATAGCATTTAAAGAATATAATAACCGATCAGCAAAAAACCACATATGATTTCTGAAGCAGAGTACAGTGATGACTGGCAAATATAGTGATGGTGATAGTAGCAGTGAATCAGAGAAACACATTATACACAACCACAACTTTTAAAAATTCAATGCAACCTTCTTTCCCAAAGTGTTAAAAAAAACTTTTATCATTTCAGACTGTTTTTCAACTCTTCTCAAACTCTAGGGCTATCATTTTCATTGAATCACTGCTATGTCTGTCGAGAAAATCAACAGCAGTTCATATGAAATGAATGCTTTGAGCAATATTTTAATGCACTTTGTTATTGTTGATTCGAGACACAATAACTACCCAACTTTCACACTTAATGTTTAAATGTCATAATTTCTCTTGATTCACCCATGAAAACAGTCATCATATTAGATAGATTTTCAAAGGTAGTAAAACGTTCTGAGGTAAATATTTAAAATACCAGAATGAAAGGTCATAAGATTCATCATTCAGTTTTTCAACTATCCATTTAACAAATTTTAAAATTCTTTTCTACATTTTCATACATGGAATTGGTTAACAAGTACTAATCAGGAGGAGGGGACTATGCCAATGATCTTTACAAAGCATCCAAAATTAATAAAACTGATTCAAGTTGATGTTTGCTGGTAAATGTGTGGAAGCAGGACATTCTAAGACAGCTGAAGCTGTGGAAGGGAGAATTGAGGTGGAGATTAGCAGTTAATGTGAAACAATATAACTTAGGTAGGGGTGATAAAAAAAAAAAAACTACTCAATTCCAAAGAGCAAAAATTATTGAAGTAGTAACAAAACAAGGTGAAGAAAATGTCTGTTTGGATATGTGTGTGCATATGCCTGCATGCAGATAGCAGCAGCATACTAAATGAGGGTGTAGTATTACACTGTTGGTTTTATCTGAGCTTTGTAAGAGGTTAGTAGCTAATTAAAAATGGAGTATATTATGCCTTGGAAAAGGAAAGTCTTTAGGATATAGCTTATGTTATGCTTGTTATGAATATGAGGTAACCAAGAAAGATCATGCAATACTGGCAGGTCAAGCATTTGAACAAACTTTTAGAGAAAGCGTTTCTTTGATATGAACAGTATATGTCTTTGTACTGTTGAAAGATATGATCTTCATGTTCCGATTGGAATGTATCTCGGAGGTTTCTGTTCATGGAGCAGTGCAGGTTTCACATAAGGTGTCTAGGTTGCATATGGATGACATCAAAGTTTGTAAGGTTAGGGAGAAGTGATAAGTATTTGTTGAGTATTTGTTAATAAATAGAAATAAGGTTGTCTTTAGGAACATAACAAAAGTCTGGGGGTGGGTCAAAGAAGAATTTTCAGCACAAAATGCAATGGTGCAATCTTACAGTCTAAAAAAATGAAAGGCAGATAAAGCCCATAGGCAGGTAGCTTAACTTAGAGATCTCTTGACAAGGTTAAATATTTTGTTGATATCAAATACAACATTTCAATGTTTATATTTGTGTGTCAACATTTTTCACTATTTTAATATAATTCAATGATGATGATGTTAATATAATTTTTTAGCCCTTTGGCAATATAACTTCCAAAAAAGTGAGTATAAAATTATCTCAACATCAACATTTGTTTGTTTTTCCATACAGTACACATAGCCTAGGTACATTACATCATGTTAACAGTAATAATGAGGTTGCTTGCAGTATGTTCAAAGGGCTTCCTCTTTCAGTTATGTATTAAGGTTTTTTTTTTCCAGAATCTATGTCTCTCCATTCATTATTTTTTAGTATGGATTTTACAGTTGGATGTGCTTCCTGTCACCAATCACTTTACAGTTTGGACTAGGTGTATTTTAATGCCAGCAATATTGAAGTTATCTGCAGCAAGATGAAAGTCTGTTTTACCTCTACTTTAGGCTGACAATTTTGATGATGCAGATGGGAAGTTCTAAGCCGTTAGTTTTGGTGGAATGATGAACATTGTAGATTGTTTATTCCAGGGAGAGTGAGGGCAGATGAGTAAATGGTAAACTTAAATGTATTTTGATTGTACTAAGGAGATGAATGATACTTTTCTACAAAATTTAGTGAAAGTTTAAATACTGGTTAATTATTTTAAATGAATATGATAAATAAAAAAAAAGCTTCATCTTGTAGAACTCCATATCTGGCCAACTGCTGCATAGTCTGGAGTAGATGAATGGATTGTGGGGGCTGTACAAAATATATGAAAGAGCAGATCAGCAAAGTGAGAATCAGTAATTACCTCAGCAGTGAATTTAATGTGCTTGTTGGGGTACATTAAGGTTCAGATTTCAACCCACTCCTATTTATGATAATCCTCCAAGCCATAATAGAAGTTTTTAAGAGCAGTTGCCTTTGGGAACAACTGTATGTTGATGATGTTTAACTCTCAAAACAGAATGTGTAGAAGAATTGAAGCTGAAATTCCAGACATGGAAGCAAAATCTTGTATTGAAGTAAACTTAATGAAAGCAAAAGTTTTATCAAGTAGGAAGGAAAACAAGGCCCTTTTAGCATCAAAGAAATAGCTGTATTCTTTCTTCAGAAAAAAAGTCAGTAGAGATTCTATAAGGTGTGCCCAGGATAAAATAATAAAGACACAAAAAATGCAGTAGGTTAAGAGAAACCGGTAGGTTAAGAGAAACCAGATTTCATGCAGCAAATATACAAGGATAGCAAACATTTACAGACTCAGAAAATAGAGTCTCTCAAACCCCAGACAACTACCTAGAAGTAGTTGATAATTTTTGCTGCTTAGGTAACCAAAGTAGCAGTGGGGGTGGTTGCCAGAATATGAATGAATTGGAGAAGGCTCAGGAAGCTATCACCTCTGCTAACAGCAAATGGCTTAACCCTCAAAGTGAAGGGCAGATTATCTTTTGCATGTATGTGGTATGTGCCGTGTATAACATGGAGTAGCACTGCATCTCCTTCAGCTCAACCTTCCTTACCATTCTATACTTTCTATCCTGCTCTCACTACCACCATCCTATCGATACTGTTCACCTTGCCTCCTAAACCCCACTTCCCAAACTCTGCCGCAGCCAGTCTCTTCCCAACCACCCTCTTTCAACAATGAACCTGTGTAACTCCAATAAGAACTATCTTGAATTCTGATGAACCATCTAAATGCATGTTGGGCCCACCTTGTACTCCTCTTCCTTTTGTCTACCTCTGACTTGGCACTTCCCTTTTCTCTTACCCCTGTGTTTATCATTCCTAACCCAATACTGTTCGTTTGTAATTCTTTTCATCACTATCCTCACAACAATAAATGTGAGCTTTCTTTTGCTTTGCAAGCTGCAAAGTCAACCCCAACAATTGTTGTGGTGTGTGCCCAGTTCACCCACACCTTGTGAGTGAAACTGGATGGATAGAAATAAGATAGAAGTCTCTCAGATGGCATGTACTTGCAATTCAAAGGTACAGCTTTGTCATATACAGTGTCACACTGATTCTACCTAAAAATTACATTAAGGGTACACATGTGTGTGGAATGCTCACCCACTTACATAATTAACCAAACAATAGAAGACAGTCATTGTGTGTGTGTGTGTGTGTGTGTGTGTGTGTGTGTGTGTGTGTGTGTGTGTGTGTGTGTGTGTGTGTGTGTGTGTGTGTGTGTGTGTGTGTGTGATTATTATCATCATCATCATCTTTTTGTGTTGTTTTCCATGCTAGCATAGGTTGGACTGTTTAACTAAAGCTGGCAAGCTGCTCCAGGTTCCAGTATGGTTTGGCTTGATGTATAGGTATGGAGATACAAACTTAATATTAAAAAGGAGACAGTTATTTAGCCATAAAGTTACATGAATTACTCAAGAGTAAAGAATTTTGTGCATCTGATAATAGTTTAATAGAGATTATACAGTTATGTATGATAAATTTAAGTTCCCAATAATAAAATTCAAGTTGATTAATATCATAATCATCAAGATTTTTGTCAAATTTCAATGAGGCATGAAAAGCATGTTCAAAGCTAAGAAATAGCAATTAGGTAACTTCATAGAAAACATATTTAAAATAAGCTTCTATTCCAATCTTTTGTAATAACATTCAATTTATGCAATTAAGTGAAATATCTAGTGACATCTAGTTTAATGTTTCAAGAAAGATGGCAACAAGGAAAATTGAATTAAGTTAAAACATCTCAGTTCATATATTCATTTCACCAAATTTGAAAGAAGAATTTAAAAACAGAATTGCATAAATATAGTTTTTCTTTATAATTTGTCTCCTGCTGGTTGGCATAGTTTGAAGAAACTGTTTTGTAATTCTTTCCTGCAACATTCTAATCATGTTTGCTGTTACTTCTCAAAATGAAAAAAAGGAGTGATTCAACCTGAAAAAACTCCTTGATGTTTGAGCTATGCATGATGTTGGGTAAGGTTATTCCAGGGATCCTTTGGATGAATTCCATTTCAGCTTCCTGTATTGACTATTGTATTCCTCCAGTCACTGTCTAACATTCATGACAATAAGTGAGGAAAACTGAATTGAAGAATGAGATGGTTGAATAATGTCCATAGTCTCAGTTAGTCATGCTTCAAAATCCAGCAGGAAAATCTAATAATAGCTGCTTCTGATAGGACCCTATGGAGGAGGTTCCCAAGGACTCTATCCATACAACCATCTCAAGAATAGTTGGTAGAAAAAATATATGGACAAATAATGTGTTATCTTGCAACAACAGTCAAATCTCTGTTTATATAAGAGGTGATCAGATGGTGAGTAGTGGAATGGCTTGAGGATATAAAGATTAGCTATCAATAAACAAAATTTATTGAACAGTGATCCAACTGTTAGCACTGTTGGATCAAAAAAAAACTGTACACATCCTTTGATCCCACTTTATAATGGTGGATAAGTTATCATCAAATGAACCTTACTCCAACAATCTATAACTTAAATAGATGTAGTGTTTTCAGTCACATTTTTGATGTTCTGTTGGGATAAGAGTAAGAGAGCTTAGAGAGTATTTATGTCTGCTTGTGATTATTTGGGCTGTTAAATCAGTAGCAAAGGCATGATGTATAAGAAGTAAAATGCACAGAAGTGATAACTGGCTAAGGTGGCAAACTTGAGAAGCTAGAACTGCTACTTAGCAATTTGCATGCTGATAGTTTGCACATGATGGTTGTAATTTTATTTTGAAGCATGGCAATAAATCTAAGATCCTATTCCATTGATTAAGTACTGCTATTTCAGGGTTCTGATACTTACTCCAATATGTAGATGTTCCAATAAAGAAGACGGATACAAACCACCTACTCATGTTAACCTGAGCGATATATCATACCTAGTTATACTTTGATTCTGTGGTCAAAATACAGCAAGAAAAAATAACATGTCAAATTAATTTTTGGATCTTGGAACTTCAAGACAATGTCAGATGTAGCCAATTCTGGAAGGCCCAAATGAAAAGAACTGCAACAACTAGTAAAAACATTGCTACACTGTCAGAAACACAAGTGAAAAGCCAGGAGAGTTACAAGAGCAAACTTACAGCTTTTTCTGGTCATGAAACAAGGATGCTGTGCAGAGTGAAACTAGTGTTGGATGAACCATTGAAAACATTCATCAGCTAACTGGTACCGTTTCCTGTTGCTATAACCAATAGTTGAGACTGACCCTGGCTGGGAAATTGAGATATAATTGTTTTTAGTATCTATGCTCCTATGATGACAAGCAAAATAAAAAGAATTTCTGATTCACTATGAAGATACATGGACATTGTTCCAAACAAACTGCTTGTCTGCAGTTATTTTAATGCAAGAGTGGAGAGGGACTATCAAATATGGAATTGAGGTTTAGGCTCCTTTGCAAAAGGTACTTTCAACTCATATGCTCCAGAAATGACGATGTTGCAACAAACACCTAGCTTCCTGAAAGATGATTTTTACAGCTATTGTCATCTGCTGTCACACCAACAGCATATGCTGAACTATATACTGATGTACATATATAAACTGCATATGTAAACGGCAAATATAAACTGCACATGTACCATGAGGAAGACTGCCTCACAGATCATGTATTGATATGTATCACATGCAATTTGTCAGTGGACTGGGAGTGCAAGGAAGATGGTAGAATTGTGCCTAAAAGACTGGTTGTCTGCAACTAAAAAATTCTGAAATGCAGCATACAATTGCAGAAAATCTAAACTATTACTTGATATTGCATCAGTTAACACTTGCATGAGACCCCAACAAAATAGAGCTATAGTTTCAGGTGACTTCCCCAAACACAAGTATACTGACTGGTTTGATGAAAATTTGTAAAAGACAAAACAGTTAGTTCCTGAAGAATGAAAGTTCCATTAAACTGTTCTGAATGAAATATGTGGAGAAATTACCAATTGATTCTCAAAAGGAACTGCAGCTGCTCAATAGTGGGACACCTTGTTGATTTTTACAGTATAAAGGCTTTCTTTGCCAAGCTAATAGTGATATACAATCCTCATAAAGTAGTAGCATACCAATAAAGAGTAGCAATGAGAAAGTGATATAAAGTACTTATAGGAATATTTTAGTGAGCTGCTAATTTCTTAAAATATATCAAATAAGTTACAGGAGATACTAGTTCATATCTATTATCAAATATAGAGGAGTTGGTAAATGACATCCATGAGACAAAAATAGGAAAAACTCCTGGTATCAACAACATCTTAATAGAAGTCTATAAAACGGCAGGAAAGAATTGCATAGTAAGATTCTTCAGTTCTTCATTAAATGTTAGCTATACAGTAACTTGTTACAATGGTTTAAGGCTGTATAGTAAAAATCACGAGAATTTTCTTTTCTTAACCACAGAAAATTCTAACAAAAATATGGCTTGGATAGCTGCAAAACATATCCAAGCAAAATCTGAAAGACCATTGACATGATTTTCATCTTGCAAAATGCATCAGGGTATGGAAGCAATTTTTAGGGGGTAGTTATTTTGAGAGGATGAAGGGGGTTATGATCATCCTAAACACTTTGTAGGAGACGTTCGTGGAGCCTTCATGAAGCAGCTGAAACATTACAGCAAGAGCAAAGAAGGCAACAAATCCTAATTTGAAGGAGATTAGAGTTTTGTACTTCTAGACCATGGAGTAACTTGATTGTGCATTTGCCTCAAGTGAGGCAACTAAGAATGCATATCTGTATAAGAATAGATGGTAGATTGTTGAGCATATCTAGACAAAGATCCATTAGGAAGCACCATTATATATGTGCTCATGAACTTCTTATCATTGAGGATTCATTCCCTAGAAAACATCTAGGAATTATACATAATTTTGAATGTGCAATAGCTTTGACCTATCAATATATGTGAAAAAGTAACCTAAATTTGATATAGTGGATCATGAATCTCCAGCCATCACAGTTGTAAATCAATCACTATATGTGAGGAATATGTCCACATGATTGGGCAGTAACATTTCTGAAAAGAGCTCAGGTGCAGCAAGAGCTCATTGCATGAAATCTATTTCAGTAGTTTCCAGGAAGCCAAGGCATAAAACTATCAACAAAATGTGAAGACTAGAGACTGGTAGTACAACCTTGTCTGTTGTATTCTATCATAACCTGTATATTGCTGACATATCAAAAAGCACATGAGTTGTCAGCTACATCAACTACGATCTATAATGAAATTTTTTTAGTGGGAGCACATCTACAACCAAGAGGCTCTTCAATGTTTAAATATGTTTAAGTGTTGGGTTTATCAAGTGGAGTCGAACAAATGATTATTATGAGAAGACTAGGATTCTCAAGATTACACTCTACAGAAAGCTGAAATGTGGAAGTTGTTTAACAGAGAGCTTGAAAATTCCTTAAAGATGTAACTGAATGACACTCGAATAGATTGCAACCATATAATAGATAGTGAATGGCAAAGCCTGGTGATAAAATATTGAAACAAAAGGACTCAACATTTGTTGCGTCCAAACAGATGAAACAAAAGGATGAGAGAAACTGCTAGAGCAAGATTCATTATACTACATCTGACAAAAATAACCTGCAATATCTGTGGCCATGATTGAAATTATGATGCTTTTCTGCTACTCAATCAAATTTGATAATGAGTGACACTGACTTTAGGCCATGCATTATTAACAATTATGTTGTTGGTTACAGATTTCCAATGGCAATTCACTGCATTTCCTATAGTAACATTGACAAGAGCTGATTGAGCACTTGGCTTTCTAGACCCTGTATTTCATTAGCTTTTGTGACTATCTGGGCACCAGTTCGTTTTAAAATATGACATTATAGAAAGCTGTGAATACGTCCTTAAGGTAGAACACATGTCTACTTCTTGAGGTTATAATTCACTTAGAAGATTTATATTCTCATTCTAAAACAAAGCTCTAGAAAAATAAATCCATGAAATTAAACAAACACAATTCAAAACAAGTATTCTAAGAAACTAATAGACTAAATTGTAAAGCAGCACAAGCAAAGCAATGCTAAGACAATGATACAATCGCCCATTCATACACAAACTACATGTATATAAAGAATTCAGATGTATTGTGCAAGAGAGAAAAGCACACTGGTATGAGCATGTGGTGCTTATGAGTGATGGTAACTAGATAAAGACATGCTGTTCATTCAAACTGAACAAAAACTGTGAAAGGGGGGTGATCTAGTAGGACTTGGGACAAAATAGTCAAGACTGATCTCAAGAATTTGCATTGCAAGAAGGAATTGTCGGAGTAGTGCCACAAAGAGATTTTGCAGTCAGCAACAAATTTTATAAGCAAGTGGGTGTTCAGGAGAGTTTGGTTTTCAGTTTCTTCTGGGGTTGTCCAGTCAGTAAAAAAGATTTATAAGCAGGTGGGTGTTCAGGAGGGTTTGGTTTTCCGTTTCTTCTGGTTGTCAAGGCTATCAAAGGAATGTAAGTTGAGTATCTATGGAAGCTTTAGCATTCCTATTATCTAGTTGAATCAATAACAAAAGAAGTTCCAAATGTGGAAGCAACAAATCTTAAAATAATTCTAAGATTAATGTAAACTATGAGTGTACAAGGTGTCATTGGGTCACAGACAGGTGGATAGAGATGGAGAAGTTTTATGCATAAATGATACACACATGGGATTAGGAGGAAGGATAGTCACAAAATAAAATCTTCAAATGCTCTGCTTCTATTAGCGAGATGATCAAATTAGCAGGGGATAGATGTTTTCTGAAAGAACACTATCTATGCATGAACAGAATGGAAAACATTTAGGAAGATATTACCTCAGCCAACAACAAAAGTATTCTCACCAGCTGAAGGATAGACTGTATGATTATTATCTATAATGTTGAATGACAGGAAACAAGGGCACTGAATGTGGTGCATGAATAAAATCTGGAAAGAAATGAAGGGAACATACTCTGTTGGAGGAGCACAAATAAACAGAGGAAAACTGAGTATAAGAGAATCACATGTTGAAAATATGTATACAAAATAAGACTGAGATGGTATGGGAATGTGATGTGTATGAAGGATGATGTGTGGTTGAAGAATTACCATACAATCCAAAGGAAGAGGCTGAACTTCATGAAAGAGATGACAATAGAATGCAACAAGTGGTGAGATGCTTTTCTGGAGAAAACTCACACAAGTCAAAGCTAAATAGCATGGGAAAATGATGAAATACTGTATGAATATAAGTACAATGTGTGTGTGTGTGTGTGTGTGTGTGTGTGTGTGT
>JACXVO010004222.1:271043-284477 GCA_015501135.1 Hapalochlaena maculosa
ACCAAAGAAAGAAAAAAACAAAGTACATCAAGAAAATGGCAGACTGCAAAGTGCCACACCTTCTTCTGCCATTCTTCTCAAGAAACATTAGAATCACTAACCACACCCCCACCCTCCCTGCTCTCAAAACAATCAATGATTTATTTATATAAAGCTGACTGTTTCTTTACCAAATTACCATCAACCAGTCTGACAGTGATGGTCGTGGTGGGAGTGTTCCTCACCTAAGACTGTAGGTTAGACGTTATACCTGATGTGTGGGCAGAATTTTCAGAAAATTACATTTTTTTTGTTATTACTGTATTTTAATTTTTTAAATTTTAATTCATTTTAATTTTTTCCAAATATTTTATTTTAACAATATATCATAGATACAAGAATGGCTATAGGAACAGGCTTGGCTACAGGCTTAAACACATCTATAGGTGCAGACAGGGCTATAGGCTCAAGCATGGCTTTGACACAAAACTGACTATAAGAATTGGTAAGGCTATAAGATCAAATATGATAATATGAAGCACAAGCAGGGCTATAGGCTCAGACACAGCTATAGGCACAAATAGGGCTATAGGCTCAAACATGGCTATAGATCTAGGCAAGGTTATAAGCTATAGATGCAGATAAAGCTATAGACTAAAACAAAGTTATAGGCATTAGCAAGGCTATAAGATCAAATATGACAATAGACTCAAACATGGTTATAGACACAGACAGAGCAATAGGCTCAAACATGGTTATAAGTGCAGGCATGGCTTTTGGTACAAGCCTGGCTATAGGTATTGGCTAGGCTATAAGATGAAATATGAGAATAGGCACAGACAGGGATAAAGGCTCAAACATAGTTATAGGTGCAGGCAGAGCTATAGGCTCAATATGACCATAGGTACAGGTTCAAAGATACCTATAAAGGCAACTGCAACTGTAAAGCAAAAAAAATTGTTTTCCAGCTGTGTGGTTTCTTGCCCAATCTCATAGCACCTTAGGCAAGTATTTCCCATCATAGACCTACACCAAATTAATGCATTATGGGTAACGTTTGTTGACCAAAGCCTGTCATGTGTATGTGTGTGTGCAAACGTGTCTTGATATTTGTGCAGTGGTTTGTAAATAAAGCCGTCATATGATAAATGTCATTGGTCAACAATTTTCTGTGAGACATATCTGACCATTGAACTGTTTGTGTCCAAAGGATTCAGAGAAACATTAATTTGTTTGAAAACAGGCAAAGGTTGGCAATAGGAAGGGCATCCAGCTGTAGAAAGAAAGCTCTGCTTCAATGTAGGCTCTTCTGACCTAAGTGACCATGGAAAATGGCACACTTAAATTATATAGTTTATCTCTCAAGGAGCTGAAACACTGCCAATAATGTGTATAGATGTTGCATGTCTACTGAATCATGCTGCCTTCATTCCTCTCCAGTTTGTGCATGTCTTCAGTGGTTACAGCCTATGATTTGACACCATGTATCATGGCAATACGTATACACACATCGTACAGTCTGCCTTTTACTCTGTGGGAGAGGCCTTTAGAAACCAACGAGGGAAGAATACTCTCGGAGTACTACCCACCTCCAGTACTAATCCTGTCACCAAGATAAGAAAAGCTATCAACAACTTCTAGAGGTTTGTCTGCCTTTCTGTCTACTAGCACTTTGGTTTTCAGTAGATTAACTCTAAGGCACTTAGATTCCAGACCTAGCTTCCAAGTTTGGAATTTCCTTTCTAGCTCCCAAAGGCAGCCTGTCATGACTTTCTCAGTTATGGCCTGAAGGACTATAATAAATAGAAGGTTCAAGACTGATCCCTGATGAACTCCCACTCGTATCTTGAATTCTTTACTGTATTCATGACCCATCCTCACTCTGTTCGAGGAGTTTCTGTACATAGCACATACAGCACTCACCAACCATTTATCTATGCCAAGCTTCTGTAACGACCACCAGATTAGCAAATGGGAGATCCAGTCAAAGGCTTTCTCGAGGTCAACAAATGCCATGTATAATGGGTTGTCCTTGACAATGTATTTCTCCTGTAACTGCCTAACCAGGAATAGAGTCTGTTGTGCTTCACCCTGGCCATGCTGGGGCACCACCTTGAACTTTTTTTAACAAATTGACAACAGTATCTATTTTTTTTAAAGCCTGTTATTTATCTCATCAGTCTCTTTTGCCAAACTGCTAAGTTACAAGAACATAAACTCACAACCATCAGCTGTCAAGCAGTGGGGAGAAGGGATAAACACATGCACATATATTTATACAACAGGCTTCTTTGAGTTTCCATCTACCAAATCCATTCACAAGACTTTCGTCAGCACAAATCTATAGCCAAAGACACTTGCCCAAGATGCCACACAATGGGACTGAACCTGGAACCATGCGATTAGGAAGTAAACCTTTTACCACACAGCCACTTGTAAATCGGTTTATAGTTAATATGTAGTTTCCTTAATTAGTAAAAACTGTGTTAGTAATTAACTGTTTTTGTTTTATAGCATAAAGTAGATAAGAAATATATTCACTCTTAGCAAGAATGCAAATCAGTTACCATTTGCAGACATGTGGGATCCTACATGACTCCTCAGTCTGTTAAAATAGCAACCAGGTTTCCTTTAAATCACTACTGTTTTAAAGTTTATCTAAAATTCGTTTTATAGGTACAGAAATGGCTGTGTGGTAAGTAGCATGCTTACCAACCAAATGGTTCAGTCCTCCTGTGTGGCACCTCGGGCAAGTGTCTTCTACTATAGCCTTGGGCCAACCAAAGCCTTGAGATGAATTTGATAGATGGAAACTGAAAGAAGTTCATTGAGTGTGTGTGTGTGTATATATATATCATCATCATCACTTAATGTCCATTTTCTATGGTACTCGTTCTCAAAGGTACTCGTAAATCGGTCGGATATTGGTCATGTTCGGATGGTGCCTTTTACATGCTACCAGCACAGGAGCCAGTCAGGGGGCACTAGCCATAGTTACGATTTTGGTTTTTACTTGATTCAACAGGTATTCTCAAGTATATCATATCACTGGTGCATGAAGGGTGCTTGTAAGTAGATTCAATGCCAACCACTCCGAGAATGTAGTGGGTACTTTTTATGGGCCTCCAACATAGGAGCCAGTCAAGGGATACTGGTATTGGCAACGTTTGAATGATGTATTTTACGTGCCACCATGTAACACTGGCATCATAATGTCTGCAATCTCACTTTAGATGTCAGATCTACATAGTCACAGTTTATCTCCAAAGATCTCAATCTCCTGTCATTGCTTCTGTGAGTTCCAATGTCCAGGTCATGCTTCCTCACTTCCTCCCACGTCTTCCTTCCACACATACCTTCCCCAGTTAGGGTGTGACACTTCATCACTCTGCTGTCCTCATCCATACATAAACACATGACCATACTGGTGCAGTCATTTCCCTTCTGCACCATATTCAATGCTTCTTATGTCCAATTTATCACTCAGGCTACTCACACCCTGTCATGTATGCACACTGACATTACTCACCCAGTGGATCATACCAGTTTCATTTCTTTCCAGCCTATGCATGTCCTCAACAGCCATGGCCCATGTTTCACTACCGTGTAGCATGGCAAAGTACACACATGCATCATGCAGTCTCCCTTTCATCCTCAGCAAGAGGCCCTTAGCTGCCTGCAGAGAAAGGAAATCCCTGAACTTTACCCAGGCTATTCTTATTCTGACAATTACACTCTCTGAGCAACTGCCCACCCCACTACCACCACCTCCACCACCACCACTACATATTTGGTCACCTAGGTAGCAGAAGCTATCCACTAATTCTAGTTTTCCCCCTGGCATGTGATAAAATCTGTTTCTTGTAGATCTTTAGTATTTATGCCCCTGTACATATATGTATGTGTATATGATAATAATGTAAATATATATATGTGTGTGTGTGTGTCTGTATATATACATACATGTGTGTGTGTGTCTGTGTTTGTCCACCCCACAACATCACTTGATGATCAATACTGGTTGTGCTTGCATCCCTGTAACTTAGTGGTTCATCAAAAGAGCCCGATAGATAAGTACAAGGTTTACAGAGAACATTTGCTCAACTAAAGGTGGTGCCCCAGCATTACCGCAGTCAAACGACTGAAACAAGAAAAGGATATCTGAAAAGAAGAGCTGGGATGATCTTGCTCGGAATATCTGCTCAATTTGACTTGACCTGGGGTTAAACGACATTAACCAATCAGTTGCTGATAATTTTCCTCAAATATTTCTAAATGGTTTTATGAAAACTGAAAGCAGCAAATGTTGAATTAAATCTCTTTGTTAGATCCATAAAAGAATCCTTGCTGTTGGATTTGAATGCATTACTTATACGTCGGTTAATTTGATAAGTTATCAGTTGTTAATTTTATAATTACTGTTAATCACATCATTATGAGGAAGTCTGATAAAAAAAAAGTATCAGGATTGTTGCTTGTTGCCATGGTAATGCAGATGAAGTATGCAGTGTGAAGTCATTTGGCATAGGTTGACCTTGAACTCTGTCGTGTAAATCATACAATGTTCTCACTCTCTTCTGTTGCTTGTAGCAGTGCTAGAAAGTAAAATGTGTCAAGTGCAGTGGTCTGGAAAAGAAGATCAGGTTTCAAGCTGTGCAGGATCACTTTGGTGGTGTGGAGGAAGGTGAAAACTTTTAGAAAATGGCCATAACAGGTGATGAATTGTGGGTCTACCCTGAAATCAAACCAAATATCAAATCGCACTTGAAAAGAACAAGATTTCAAGACATCAAGGAAATCGGGGAAAAATGCAATGAGCCAGCTGCTTGCTATCCCCAAAAGGGAGTTCCAGGAATGCTTGCATCAATGGATGCCAGATAAAGGGTGTGGCTTCAAAAAGGGTTCACTTTGAAGGAGATCAAATAACAAATTGAAAATGTGTTGCAGTTTGGGTTTTTTGACCAGACCTCAGTTCCAATACGTTTTTGATTTAGTCTCCTATTTTACTTTTAATGTCTGCATGATTAATTGGATTTTTTTAAATTGTGCACTAGAAATCACTGACTCTTTTCTGAATCAATAGAGTGAGCATGGTAAATTCCAGCTCATAAGAAGCACCCACTACACTCTCAAAGTAGTTGGGATTAAGAAGGGCATCCAGCTGTAGAAACATTGCCAGACCAGACCTGGTGTTTGGTGCAGCCACTGACTCACCAGACCTCAGTCAAACCATCCAACTCATGCCAGCATGGAAAATGGGTGTTGAATGACAATGATGATTGATATATATATATAAATATATATATATATATCAATCATCATTGTCATATATATATATATATATATATATATATATATATATTATATATATCAATCATCAACCATTTTCCATTTATATATATTTATATAGATATATATATAATGGTAATTTGTTAGTGATAGAGAAGGTTGAAAATCGACTTACCTCCCTGGGATATCCTTGCCATCTTAATCTCCAATGCCCATGTGAAAGGGGCGAAAATTTGTACAGCAACACAATGCATCTACAGCAGATGACAAAGGTTTAATATAATGCTTATTTATTCATAGGGTTTTGAATTAATCATGCATTATTTTGTGGCTTTAATATTCCAACGGTGTTGGTGAACTGGCAGAAACATTAGCATGCCAGGGAAAATGCTTAGCAGTATTTCATCTGTCTTTACGTTCTGAGTATAAATTCCCCCAAGGTCAATTTTTGCCTTTCATCATTTCAAAGTCGATAAATTAAGTACCAGCTGCATACTGGTGTCGATTTGATTGACTGGTCCCTTTTCCCTAAATTTTGGCCTTTCTGCCAAGAGTAGAAAAAGATATTTCAATGATGTGATTGTTTATTTTTTAGAATGATATTGTAGGTCAGGTGCAAGAGACCAGATCTGGTCAATCTGAAACTAAAATAAGTAAAAGAAAAATCAAAGGCTAAATATGGCTAGTTCCAATACTCAAGAGTTAAACTTCATAACCACAGGGCCATGGCTGCCCCTACAGCTATTACTGTACTCAACTCAGAACTTAATATGGTTGCTGCAGTGAGGTTTGAACCCAGACTCAAGAACAAAGATTGGAAGAAAAACAGCAAAGTTTTGTAGGTTTGTTCATCTAACATTTTGTCTGTAATAACATCTTAATAACCAACTTTCAGTGTTTAGATATTGGAATGTTGAGGATCGAAAGCATTTTGTCTGAGTATAAATCCAGTTCTAAGAAAGTGGTTACATGAATTGCAAAGCATCAGTAAAAGAAGATCAATGAAGATAAAACTTGCTGGAGAATTAAAAGCAATGTAAGGCAATCTGCATGTACTCTGGCAAGTAAATCTGATACATCGTATACTTTTTCTCATTTTAAGCTGAACTTATCTCTTTTTCTAAATCTGCTGCAAATCAACTTGCAGCTCACAACAAAGCTGATCCGTTAAAGTAAAGCAAACAATGGTTTAGTTATGCAATCTATTCTGGAAGAAAAAAAATCAATAAAAATATGACGAAAATATTAAAAATTCCAATAACTCCTGAGAATGCTACATGGAAAGAGATGACATTTTTTTGTCTTTGATCCTGGAAGTTTTGTTTTTATTTTTATTTTTTTCGATTTTTATCATCATCATCATCATCAGGGTGTGTGGTAAGGAGTCTGCTTCTCAATCACATGGTTGCAGGTTCATTCCCTCCCATCGCATGGCACTTTAGGACAAGTGTCTACTACTATAGCCACAAGCCAACCAAAGCCTTGTGAGTAGGTTTGATTGACAAAAACTGAAAAAGCCCATAAGATATGTGTGTGAGTATGTGTGTGTCATTATTATCACTTAACATCCATTTTCCATGCTGTCATGAGTTGGACGGTTTGACTGAGGTCTGGAGAGCCAGTAGCTGCACCAGGCTCCAGTTTGGTCTGGCAGTGTTCCTACAGTTGGATGCCCTTCCTAATGCCAACCACTCTGAGAGTGTAGTGGGTGCTTTTTATGTGCCACCATCATGGGAGCTAGTCAAGGGATACTGACATCGGCCGTGCTTGAATGATGCTTTTTACATGCCACAGGTATGGAAGCCAGTTGGCCTGGCCTGGTATCGATCACATTCAGATGACACCTTTTTTTGTATTTTGGGGTTTACTTGACTCAATAGGTCTCCTCAAGCATATCATAGCTGATAAATTGGTTGCACACTGATCACATCTGGGAGGTGTGGGGAACTGGCCATGTATATGATGCTGGTTTTAGTTTTACTTGACTGAATAGGTCTTCTCAAGTAACTCGTTGCTGGCACAGCAAGGTTACTTATAAATCAGCCAAGCATCAAACGTGTTCAGATGGTAGCTTTTACATGCCACCACACAGCAGCACTAGCCATGTGTTTGTGTTTGTCCACCATCATTGCTTGACAATCAGTGCTGGTTTGTTTGTGTCCCTGTGCCTTAGTGGCTCAGCAAAAGAGACTGATAGCATAAGTACCAGGCTGATAAAGAATACTGTGGTCAATTCATTCAACAAAAGACTTTTCGAGGTGCTGCCCCAGTATGGCTACAATCTAATGACTGAAACAAGTAAAAGAGAAAAGATCACAGTTTTCAAACGTTATTATTTTGTTCGGAGCTGAAAATTCAACGAGGAATGTCAACTTCAGCTTTTTTGCTTCAAGGATTATTGAAATAAAGTGAAGGTTCGCTGGCCCAGTGGTTAGGGCATTTGGCTCACAATCGTAAGGTCAGGAGTTCAATCCTTGGCAACAGGTTGTGTCCTTGACCAAAACACTTTACTTCATGTTGCACGCCCCCCACCTACCAGTCTGCTCAACTGGTAAAAATTAGTTGTACCTGTGATTCAAAGAGGGGAAGCCTTGTAAAGACTGTCTCATGCTAAATCTCCCAGAGAACTACATTAAGGGTACACGAGTCTGTGGAGTACTCAGCCACTTGCACGTTAATTTCACGAGGAGGCTGTTCTGTCGATTGGATCAACTGTAAAACTCATTGTCATAACCGACAGAATGCCTTGAGGACTATGTTAAGAGTATGTGTGTCTGTGGAGTACTCAGCCACTTATACATTAATTTCATGAGCAGGTTGTTCCGTTGATCGTATCAACAGGGACCCTCATCGTCATAACCAACAGAGTGCTCCTATTAAATTAAAAACACCAGTCAATGGCGAGTAGTAGGTTATCTGCCCTCACCCAAAGATCATCACCTTGTGACAATGTTAGGAATCGATATGTTGAGAACAATAATACAGGGTTAATCAATGGACAGTTAAAACACTATTCCAGTTTCAATTCCTAGCGGAAGAGAATTCATTTCACTTGAATTTCTTTTATCAAAACTTAAACACATCAATGTTCTCTTTCTCTGATTCTGAAAATCCCTGATCCCATTTCTCAATAAGATTCTACTACTGTTGATGCTGGTTTTAGTTTTACTTGACTGAATAGGTCTTCTATTAACACGTATCATTGCCTCCACCTTAGCAAAGGCAGAAGGATTTCAGTCATATTTGTTTGTTTGTCTGTAGACAAGATATCCTTATTATAATTATTGTTATTATTATAAGGGTTATGAACAGGCTGAATTATTAATATGCTGGACATAACACATACAAGCAGTTGGGGTTTGGTGGCAAGAATGGCTTCTCGCTATAGAAAATCTGCCTCAAAGAACTCCATCCAGCCTTGGCAAGCATGAGAAAGTGGACATTAAAACAAATGATCTTGTCTCAGAATTTGAAAAAGATCAACGATTCAGAGCTGAGATATATTCTTCTGAAAAGAAAACTAATCAGTGTAATCCTATAGATGTGACATCACCAAGAGAGATGATCATCTATATATATATAAAGCTTTTATTGTGTGTATGCAGCAGAACTCCACTTAAACTATTCAGTTGATTTCCTTAATAAAAAATCTCATTCAAATTGACCCACAAATCTATAAACTTATTTTTGACTACATAACTGTATTATGCAGTGAGCCTCAATGTAATCAGGAAGGAAGCAATGGGAAATAACTCCTTGATATTTCTATATCAAAGGAAATAACTCAAATCTGAGATGAATGCTTTTAAGACCAAGCAAAAACACTTTTTACTTCGTAACTAATTAGGGAATACTAATTAATGTTTTGCAGTTTTTAAGTTTAAATTGGTCTCAGATTTCTATTTTTATGCGATGGCTAAATAAACCCTGAGCAAGGTTGGGTTGTACTGCTAGTTTATAATAAAACTTCAAGTTTTCAGTTGTTTTAAGTTGTTTCGGTTACGTGTTGTACAAGGCTGGTGTGGAAGGAAGGTATAAGGTTGTGTCCTTGATAGGGGGACAGACGTTTGCCTTATTGGAATCCTTCACCAATGAAAGCATATAAATCTTGTCCCAAAGCAATGTATCTTTGTGAAGGTGTGATGTATGCCCCTTGGTTCTATATCATCTCTCAGCTGAGAGGCATTTGTCTCACAAGCTTCTTGGTATTCCCACTCACACTAGTTCCACATAAACAGCCCCTGTGCTGGTGTCACATAAAACCACTTCTGTTAGTGCCACTTAAACACCCAGTCCACTCTGTTAAGTAGTTGTCATTAGGAATGTCATCCAACCTTGGAATTTATGCCAAAACAAATAGTTGGAAACTGGTCAGCATGGAGAAATCTTTTCTAATCTAGGCACAAGGCCTGGAATTTGGGGGGAGGGGCCCAGTCAATTGACTCCAGTACATAACTGGTACTTAATTTATCAACCCTGAAAGGATGAAAGGCAAAGTCAACATCAGAAGAGTTTGAACTCAGAATGTAAAGACAAACGAAATACTGCTAAGCATTTCACCTGGCACGCTAACATTTCTTATCACTTTATTGTCCAAAGGGGACAAACAAGGACAGGCAAGAGAGAGATGGCCAATCGATTAGATTAATCCCAGTGCACAACTGGTACTTAATTTATCCACTCCAAAAAGATGAAAGACAAAGTCGACCTAAGTGGAATTTGAACTCAAAACATAAAAAAATACCGCTAAGCATTTCCCCTGGTGTGCTAACGTTTCTGCCAGCGCTCCACCTTGCCAGTATTGAAAGATGAACATTTAATGATGATGCGAGTTATCTGGTTGCTGACAGATTGAACAACGTTAGAGATAACAGTGAGAGTGTCGATCATATTCAGTGAGATGAGTGAGAGCACCAGAGATGATAGAGTCACAAAGAGTCTCATCAATGCACGCTGTAATAATATGATATTATTGGAAACATTCCATCGAAGAGAATAGGAGACAGGTGAGTGGTTGGACACTTTGGTGAAAACCATTTTCTTGCTGGACAAGATCAGATGCTCTGATACCATAATGACAAATACCACATTGTTTTTGCCAAATTCTACAAGTGGTCAGTGACTTGGGAGAGCAGAACTCTTGTAGATCTGACTTTTGAAGCTGTGGTTAGGGGCCATGGGGCGAACTATGATGAGGGAGTAAATGATAGATAACATTGCTTCTGCTTTTATTCTTTTACGTGTTTCAGTCATTTGACAGCAGCCATGCTGGGGCACTGCCTTTAATCGAACAAATCAACGACCCCAGGGCTTATTCTTTTGCAAGACCACTACTTACTTTATCAAGCAATTTTGCCAAACTGCCAAGTGATGGGAATGTAAACACACCAACACTGGTTGTCAAGTGATGATAGGAGGACAAACACTGATGCACATACACACACACACTTGTGTATGTGTGTGTGTGTGTATATATATATATATATATATATACATATATATATATAAATAATTAGGGTTCGTAAGAACCAACCGGCTTAAAATATTGTTAAAATATAATTTTAACACTTATGGGTAACCGTTTTTTGTAGTATTTACTACAACTCCTAATATTAATTAATTATATATATATATATGTATATATATGATGGGCTTCTTTCAGTTTCTGTCTACCAAATCCACTCACAAAACTTTGGTCAGCCTGAGGCTATAGTAGATAACATTTTCCCAATGCCATGCAGTGGGAGTGAACTTAGAACCACGTGGTTGGTAAGCAAGCTTCTTACCACACAGTGACTCCTGCATTCTGTAAAAGCAACAAATGGAGAGATTTCTTCTTTACGGTGGGCTGAAAAACATCATGGTTCCAAAGACAGGATATATTGCTGCAAACTGAGAAAGATTGAAGCGTTTAATAAAGCTAGGGGTCAGCACAAAAACATCCAGTTTGTTGGGTAATAGAAGGGGAAACTGTCAGGACCAGTGGACTTGTTTTAAATTAACTGTGGTGTTTTTTTCTTTTATTTCATTTGGTGTGTTTGTGGTAGAGTTTTGTTGAATGTCCGCAAATTGAAATTGGAAGCCGATAGAAGCACTGTGGTTGAGGAGTTGTGAATAGAAAGATTGTGCAAAACTGGGAACAATTCTCTTGAGAAGGGAGAGGAGTTTAAGGAAGCTGGAGAGCTTAAAATCTGATGTATGAAAGCAAGTTTTGTTTTTGAGATGGAAGTACTGCTAGAGTTGCAGTAATTGCTAAAACCATGTGAAAAGCAGAAGCAGGAAGGGGTGGTATTTATTTCCAGACATGTGGTCAGCATGTTCTGCCTATACTGCTGCTGCAGTGCAGCTGTACATCAACAGCATCATCGATTAGCATCCATTTCCCATGTTGGCATGGCCAGAAGCCACACCAGGTGCCATTGTTTTGGTATAGTTTCAATGGCTAGGGACCCTTTCTTAATGCCAACCACTTTATAATCAACATGTACAGGGTGCTTTTTTTTATGTGACTCTGTCACCATTGCTTTTCATGTGGCACCAGGATCAATGTTTGTGCCATGTAATAACACATTTTGGTTATTTGTTTTGGAGATTAAGGATGTTTAGTATATGTGTAAGATTATAGTAATTGTTTCAGAATTCTGGATTGTAAAGAATTTCCTTCCTGTACAGCATCAGTATAGGAATACAATAGTCAAAAACAGATGAGAATATTCTTGTTGCTAGCTCAAGGCATCATCATCGTTTAACGTCCGCTATTCATGCAGGCATGGGTTGGACGTTTTAACTAGGAGTGGTAGGCCAGGTGGCCACACCAGGCCCAGTCTAGTTGCTTGGTTTCTGCGGCTGGATGCCCTTCCTAAGGCCAACCACTCCAAAAGCAGGAGTGTTTTTACGTGCCACCTACATGTGTGCCATTTGTGTCACACAGGGATTTTGGTGATTTTCTGTGTCACTGACAAGGCATCTCTATAGAAATTTTGAATCATATTAAGTTGTTACATTAAAGCTTTTCTGAAAATCTCAGGTGTTCTTTTCTTAATCATCTATTGTTACCCTATTAATTAAAATACCCTATTAATTAATACCCTAAAAACCGAAGTTTCCTGAAACTTACATTCAGCAGTGGTTGTGGTTTTATCTCAATTTAATCCTTGTCAACGGAGCTATGAGCAAAAGTATTCCAGCCATAGCCATCTCATCATTTTGTACACCCAAAACCATCACCATCACAATCTTCATTTCTAGCAAGCTGTTATATCCTATAAAGGCTCTTTCAGTGTCCTGGACTGAGTTACACTGTAGAAAATATCTGTTGGCAGAAGAAGACACTGGAATTAACAAAATTTAGTCCAAAAAAACTAAGCCTCACATACAATGGTAAAAGACTGTTGCAGTATGCTGCTCAGCGAACACCTCCAACTGGATGTCATCATCATTTAAAGTCTACTTTCGTTATGCTTACATGGGTCAAATGGAATTTGTTGCAGGAGATCTTTTCATGGCTGGATGCCTTTCCTGCTGCCAACACTCATTTCTAAGCTAGACATTTTCTCGGAGAAGACTAGAAATGAACAGCATTACATGTATGAAGGTGATAAGGTTGTAAGATGTCTACACAAACGCACACAAACACTTTCATCATCATCATCGTTTAACGCCCGTTTTCCATGCTTGCATGGGTTGGACAGTGTGACTGAGGTCTGGAGAGCCAATGGCTGCAACAGGCTCCAGTCTGGTCTGGCAGGGTTTCTACAATTGGGTGCCCTTCCTAATGTCAACCACTCTGAGAGTGTAGTGGGGGGTTTTATGTGCCACTGACACAGAAGCTAGTCAGGGAGTGCTGACATCAGCCACACTTGAATGGTGCTTTTGACGTGTCTCAGACACAGAGACCAGTTAGCCTGGCCTGGCCTGGTATTGATTGCATTGGGATGGTGCTTTTATTGTGTCATTAGCACAGTTGCTCGCCAATCTATGATTTGGGGTTTGCTTGACTCAACAGGTCATCTCAGGCTGACAAATCGGTCGGACACTGATCCCATTTGGAAGGTTGAGAAGCTGGTCATAGAAGTGATGCTGGTTTTGTGCACATATGTGTGTATGTGTTTGCATGCATAAGTGTTGTGGTGTGATTTCACCACACAAGAGAAGAATACAACACAG
>JACXVO010004222.1:411823-425648 GCA_015501135.1 Hapalochlaena maculosa
CAGATTTCTCACCTTTCCTCTTATAGAAAGAGAGAGAAAGAGATTAAGGGAGTCATTTTCACTATTTTCGTCCCCTTAATATAATTGATTAAGGGGGTAATTTTTCCCATTTTCACACCCTTAATATAATTGAAAGAAGCTGAAAATCTGGAAAACCAACCTACTAAATGCTTTATACAAATGGTTTAATTTTCATCAAAACCAGTTGTGCTTGAATTTTTAAGAGTGAGGTTCTGCCACCATAGCTCCCTGGGGGTGGCACTTGGATATTTGGGACTACTCTTATGGTCTTCTCTGAGAGTGCAGTGAGTGCTTCTTATGTGCCACAATTTTGATTTTACTTGATTCAACAGGTCTTCTGAAGTATATGATATCACTCGTAAGTAGATCAGACATGTAACCCTGGCATCGTAATAGCTGTGATCTCACTTTAGTTGTCACATCTTCGTAGTCACAGTGTACCTCCAAAGGTCTTGGTCTCCTCTCATTACTTCTATGAGGTTCAGTGTTCAGAGATCATGCTTCACCAACTCATCTTGTTTCTTCCTGGATCTACCTCTTCCACACATACTTCCACAGTTAGAGTGTGACACTTCCACACACAGCTGTCCTCATCCATACGTACCACATGACCATACCAGCGCAGTCACCTCTCTTGCACACCACATTTCATGCTTCTTGTGTCCAATTTATCACTCAGGATACTCACACTCTGTCATCTATGCACACTAACATTACACATCAAGCGGATCAAACTGGCTTCATTTCTATCCAGTCTATGCATGTGTTCAGCAGTCATGGCCCATTTCACTACTGTGTAGCATGGCAGAGCACACATATGCATCCTACAATCTCCCTTTCAACCTGAGTGAGAGGCCCTTAGTTGCCAGCAGTGGTAGGAGCTCCCTGAACTTTGCTGAACTCTAGCTGTCACACTCTCAAAGCAACCACTCCAACTACAAATTTTGTCACCTAGGTAGCAGAAGCTATCAACTACTTCTAGTTCATCTCCCTGGCATTTGATGTAATCTGTCTTTTGTACATCTTTAGTGTTTATTGCCCCTGTGCATCTGCTACACACAAAATCTGTCTTCCTGCTTACCCTTCCATGAATATTACTGCACCTCATATGTGTCCATAGCTTACACCAGGTACAGTGTATGGTGCTACTGTCCACCCCTTTACCAGATTGAACAGTGCCATCTACCTGAATGGGTTTGTGTTTTGTCAGCCTTCCTGTTTACTAAGACTTTGGTATTTGCTAGGTTAATTCTAAGGCCTTCTGATACTAGGCCTGGCCTCCATGACCCAAACTTCGACTCCAGTTCTGGCTGCGGAACTTGGCTACTAGAGCAAGGTCATCGGTATAGAAGACCTCCCAGGGGCAGCCTGTCTTGAATTCCTTCCTCATTGCCTGGAAAACTATGATGGATGAGAAGAGGCATAACACTAGAATCAATGTAAATATTTGAGTTCTTTTGGTGATGGGAACATACTAAGGCAGTTGGTTGGCTCTTTGGGTTCAAAGTTTACGCTGTCATCCAACAAAAATGGTTTCATTGCAATGATGTAATGTTTTCATTAATCAATTAAACAAGTCGCTTAAAACAGCCATGACAAATTGACACCTGTATATCTTTGTAACTCATTTATATCAATCAATCGTAGTAGTAGTAGTAGTAGTAATAATAATAATAATAATAATAATAATAAGAAGAAGAAGAAGAAGAAGAAGAAGTTCATTGTGCTTGTAAACATCAGTTGCACGCTTTGACCAGACCTGGCATGCTGGGTGGCCGCGCCAAGTCCCAATGTAGTTTGGCTTGGTTTCTACAACTAGATGCTCTTAACACCATCCACTCTAAGAGTGGGGGTGCCCTTATGTGCCACCTACATGTGTGCCATTTGTGTGGCACAAGGGTTCGTTGTATTCATGTGCCACCGGCACTGGTGCCATTTCTGTGGAACCAGAAACTGCCTTGACTGTGCTTTTGTGATTGTATGTGCCACTGACATGTATACCACTTGTGTGGTACCAAGTACTACCTTGACCACACTTGGCGATTTTGTGCCACCGACATGGCTGCCATGAAAGTGACACAAAAGGATCACTTCGACTGCATTTGGTGATCTTATGTGCCACCGACATGGGTGCCACTTGTGTGGCATAAAAGGCCTCCCTTTGACTGTGCTTGGTGACATTATGTGCCACCTGCATGGCCCCAAGGACTGCCTCAACCACAATTCCACTACTGATGGATGTTTCTTCGTGATACCAAGAGATAAGGGTCTGAGAGGTGCCTTGAAGGGGGCCTTTTCTACCTGCAGATGTGGATATCACTACCTCAGACTCAGTGGGTGCTATCAAGTACAGCAATCCACCAGAGGTCTCGGTCACTCATAATTCAATTCGTGAGGCTCAAGGCCCAGAGATCAGACCTCATCTTTTTGGGTCTTCCACAGTTAGAGACTGACATTTCTTTACAAACCAATGCTATCACATGGCCAAACCAGTGCAGTCTTCTTTCTTGCACACTACATCCAATGCCTCTTATACCGAACTTATCTCTCAAGAAACTGACACACTGCTGATTGTGTGTATGGAGATTGCACACCCACCAGAGCATACTCCCTTCCTTTCTCTCTAGTCTGTGCATATTCTCAGCTGTCACAAGCCATTTAGCATAGCTATTCATATCCGAGCATCATACAACCTGGACTTTATTCTGAGGACAATGCCTTTTGTTACCAATAGAGATAGAAGCTCTCTGAAATTTACCCAGCATATTCTTATCCGAGCAGCCATGCTCTTGGAGAATCCAACACTGCTCTTGTCATCTAGTTTTCCCATCTGACAGTTTTTTTTGCAGTACATTTTCAGGATTAACTGTCCCTGTGCATCTTCCACACACAAAACTATTTTCCCCCGTTAACCTTCCTCTAATATTGCTGCACCTCTTATGCATCCATAGCCTACACCAGGTACATTGTGTGGAGCTCTTATCCATGCCTTTACTATAGATCAAGCAATGTTATGTACCTGAAGGGAGTTGTGATTTGTCTGCTTTCCTACTTATGACTTAGGTGTTTGCTAGATTATCTCTAAGGTGCTTTCCACACTTGAAACTTCATCGCCAGTTCTGGTAGTGACTCTGCTATTAGAGCAAGGTCATCAGCATAGAAGAGCTCCCAGGAGAAGCTTGTCTTGAACTCCTCTGTTATTGCCTGGAAGATTAGGATGAATAAGAGGGTCCCCGAGAACTGATCCTTGGTGAACCCTCCTTCTGCCCTGAATTCCTCGCCATACTCATCTTGACAGTGCCCCTGTTCAGGGCTTGTATAACTCTCACCAACCACTCGTCTATCTCCATCTCCAGCACTGGCCACTAGCTGAGGGAGTGGGGACCCTATCAAGGGCTTGCGCGACTTCAAAAACCAGATACAGGGGTTTACTTTTGGCCAGATATTTCTCCTTCGGTTGCCTAACCAGAAATACAGTATAATTTGTGCTCGAATCCAAACTGCCCATCATCTACATTGCCTCCCCAATTAATTCAGCTATGACCCTTTTTATGACTTCTATCATCTGCTTCAGCAGTTTGATACTTCTGTAATTATTTCTAAGGTGTCACCTTTGCCTTTGTAGCAGTTGACTATAATCCTACTGCCCCAATGGTTGACTATGACTCTCATGGACAACTGGATTAACTATAGGGTCGACTAGGCCATATCTTACTCCAGAGGTTTTAAGTATCTCAGTGAAGATTCCTGATAGGCAAGGAGCTTTCCCTATCTTCAGGTGCTTAATTGATTTATCTACCAAGCTACTGTTGTTACAGGTAGCTGTCCCTCAGTTGGGGCAACATTTGGCAGATTCTTCTCCCATTCTTTTTCCACATTTAACAGTCTTTCATGATGGTATTTCCGAACCTTTCGTTGAGTATGACTCCCTCACAGACAGCCTGATTGACTACAGGAATGATTAGGTCATATCTTACTCCAGATATTTTAAGCATCTCAGCAAAGATTGCTGATGGTTTTTCCCAGCCCTTTTTCTTTGCAGAATCATTAAATGCAAGAAATAGAAATTCTTTTCTTTGTCTTATCGGATGCGAAGGACAAAGTAGACATATCCATGGCAAGGGAGATAATTCAGTCAGAAATACACACCAAATTTGGTAGAATTAGTTCTTATCATTGCTTAAAATTCCCATATTTTTAGACTATAATAGGAATTGTCGAAAAGCAAATAAAAAATTTTGTAGAAATATAACCAATTTCTTGGAATAGATCTAATAAACAAGAGCAGCGTGGAAGGGGCTTTGAAGCCATTTAAAAATCTCAAAACCCGTTAAATTTAAATGTTAAAAGTGAATCTAATTTGTTTAAATATCTTTGTTGCTTCATACCTGCGACCTATTTACTGACAAAAACCTCTTAAAACCCCTTTTTCGGTCACTTTGTAACCCCAACCTGCCCAATGACAAGAAAACCTTCTGCAAAGGCTTTTTGTCAATAAGCAGGTCGCAGTTACAAAGTGACAAAAATAGTTTGACATATTAAACTTAAATGTTGAAGTGAATCTAAAAGTTTGTGTTTTTAAATGACTTTTAAACACCTTCCAAACTGCAATTGTTTTTGCTTCAGCACAGGATCTCAGATCAAGTCACTTGATATTCAAGTATATCTCCATAACATCTAAAAGATTTCATAGATGTAAAACCATCAAAGTAGGTCCACATCACACAGTTGACTTTGCCCATCATCTCACAGATTGGAGTTAATTAAATAGACAGATGGAGGTGTGCCTGAGGCTTCGTTAAGCAATGTGGCTTTGGCTGAAAATTTTCCATTTTTTTTTTTTAATTGTTGTTTGTGCTTTAAGGGTGATTGAAAAGAAACACCTTGAGGCAAGTCACCTGGTTTTACGAGACACAAGATCCCAAGTTTCTCCCTGAATGGGATGACTGTCCATTAACGAGTTCATGGTTAGCTATTTTTGATAATGGTTACATTAACGCCAATACTTAACTGGTTCTGTATTTTAATCCACCTGGAAAGGACAAAAGGCAAAACTTGAGTTGAATAAGATTTGAACCGAGGATGTAAAGAGGTAGAGGAGCAGCTCCTCACCTTCCACTCACCCACCGGGTGTTGTCTGCTTTGAAAGCTGATAGGATGGCATAACACCAGAGTTTCTTTAATCAATGAGACATGTGATGAAGCAGCGATCATGCCTGATGCAGCCACCTTAGGTGTCTGTTTGAATGCAAGAGTTTCTTGCATTGTGGTATTCTAAACACATGCTCATACCTTTGTTTTTGATCTTTTGCTCTGGTCATTTGAAAGTGGTCACGCTGAATGACCACCTTGAAGGGTTTTAATCAGTGACCACAAGACTAATTTTACAGCCTGATACTTATTCTATTGGCCTCTTTTGCAAAACCTAACTTATGGAGCCATAAACATACCAACACCAGTGATGAGTGGCAAATGCAGACACAAAGACAACAGGTTTCTTTCAGTTTCCTTTTACCAAATCTACTCATAAGGCTTTGGTTAGCCTGTAGCTAATAGAAGATATTTGCCCAAAGTGTCACACAATGGAATTGAACCTGGAACTATGCATTTAGGAAGCAACATTTTTACCATGCAGCTACACCTGTGCCTATATACAAAATTATTAGGGCAGAAATGTTAGCATGCCAGGCAAAATACTTAGAAAGTAAAGACAGACGAAATACTGCTGAGTTCAAATTCTGCTGAAGTCGACTTTGCCTTTCATCTTTTCGGGGTTGATAAAGTAAGTACCAGTTGCATATAGAGTCAATCTAATTGACTGAACCCTTCCCTCCTTGGCTGTCCTTGTTTGTCCTCCTCTATGCTTAACCCCTTTTGAAAATGGTCTTAGTGGATGATGAATTGAGGGTCTACATCAGGAGTTCTCAGCCACTTTTTTTTATCTATGGACTCCTTTGAGTGCTATTTTACCATAGTGGACCCCCATATCCATTTGATTCCATAAAACTAGTTTCATGGAAACTCCTTTCAGATTCCTATTTTGCGTCTCTCACATTCACTAAGATGTTAGAGAAAGAAACCTCAGAATTTCTTGCAATGAATTCCGTTAGAGATCTAAAACCAAATTTTGCAGGGGCCCTTAAAATATTGTGGATCCCCAGTCTGCTGTTTTGTTGTGTGGACTCCCAAGAATCTTATATGGACCCTCATGGACCCTGGTTGAGAACCACTGGTCTGCAGCTATGACCCTAAAATCAAACTAAAATTCAAATCCAACTTGAAAAGAACAAGATTTCAAAACATCAAGGAAATTGCAAAAAAAATGCAATGAGGCAGTTGCTTGCTATCCCTAAAAGGGAGTTCCAGGAATGCTTGTGGCAACAGAAATGATGCCAGATAAAGGGTGTGATTTCAGAAAGGGTCTTCTTTGAAGGAGATCAAATATCAAATTGAAAACATGTTGCAGTTTGGGTTTTATTACATCTGTACTTTTTGATCAGGCCTTGTACCGAGCACCTTTTTTTCCTATAGAATCAGTAAAAGTGAGTTTGCCAAGTCATTTTCAAAACAAAAAAGGAGAAAGTTGTGTGTGTGTGTTGGAGGGGTGGGGGTGGATTTTGTACCAGGTGCTGAGAGGCTAACAAAGGGGTTGCCAAACTTTTTAGACTATTGACTTCTTTCATGGAATTCTTGACCAGGCATGTACAAATAGATGTGCATTTATCGATTCCATGAATAGTCCCATTGACTAACCCCAGGGGGTTGGTATCGACCACTTTGGAGAGCCCTGGGCTAAAGTGTAGCTAAGAAGGACAGGTATAGAGGTCTTACTATAGAGGAAATACATTACATAGAGGGTGGAAGGGAGTGGCTGGAGAGAGGGGACAGTTCTTAAGGCGGTAGAGTGTCACAGGATGACTGACTGGCACTCTGCTGGCTACAATGACAAAATGTCATCAGTGGATCTGGCAAACGGGACAAACTGGCTTGTGAAATGAACATGCAACTGGCCGACCGGACGTGTTAACTCTATACAGTTCTCAGCATGACACGGAATGCGACAAGGCTGACCCCACTCCTCATCTCCATTGAATTACAGGTACTACTTGTTTTTGTCAACTGACAAAAACCATCAAAACCATGCCAGCATTAAGAAAATGGACGTTAAAGAATGATCACGACGATGATGAAATATTGCAATCAGTTTTTCTGAAAGAATCAGAATTCACAAGAGGGATTCAAGCAGGTGCTGCACCCTGACGGTAGTTATTGCAAGGGAAGTAACCACTTCTAGCAAGAAATCAAGTTGAAGGTTAGAACTTAGGGTTTTTTGAATGTGAAGAGCAACAGAAGAGGTAGAAAGTATTTGCAAAATACGAAAAGTAAAGAAATTGATGATTTAAGATAAATAGAAAATATTTGTTTTTATTATTATTAATATCACATAAACACTGATTGAAGGAGAGAACAGACACCCGATTAAATTTTAGCAAATCTCCAGAACTGTTTTAGCAACAGTTTGGACTGATGTGGTGGTGGTGTTGTTATTGTTGATGATAATGATGTTGCTGCTTCCCGATTTCAACTCTGTTGTTACTATTGGACAAGTTCAGGTGTGTGTGTGTGTGTGCGCACACACACACACACACACGTGTTAATGCATGTGTATATATCTGTGTGTACGTGTCATGTATGCGTGTGTATTTAAATTGGAGGAGGAAATAATAATAATAAAGGGGTTTCAGAAAGGGATTATTAATTTGCATATAATGAATGACATTTCCATGGTGATCCAGCATCAACAGCAACAATGATGCTGAGCTACCAGCATCAAGTGGGTGTAGGGTGTGGGGAAAGGTTTCCAGAGAAGTTTCGCAACTTTTAATGCCATTACAACCAAGAAGAAATCACACTGTCCATGAAATGGTCATGTTAGGAAGGTCTTCTTGGTCTCAAAGACCATCACTATCAACAAGATTAATTAATTAGTATAATTATTGTTATTTAATCTGGGAGAAAAGTGTCTTTGTTTTTTAATTAATTAAATTACATTTTTTTTTACTGTTTTTCTTCCTCTTTGCAAGACTTTCCATTTTCTTTTATTTCTTCATCCCTCCTGTAAGACCAGTGACCACAACAGCAGTAGCAGCAACATTACTCAGGACACACTTCCAGGTACACTTTTCTTCTTTCTCTTTCTGTTTGTTCCTTTCTAACAGCAGCCACTGGATTTCCGCTCCACCGGCTCATCTTCAACAACCATTACGGTCTTTCTGTTATTTGTTCCTCTTTTGTTTTGACAATTGCTGTCAGCTTTTTCGATCATAGCTGCAGGAAAGACCAAAAACAAACAAATAATAGATGTAAAACAAAAAAGACAATACAAAAACTAACTCATACTTGCATGGACAATGGACACTAAATGATGAAGATGATGAATAGGCATGGGCGTACAGTAAAAGGCTTACTTCCCTACTTCAGGACTCCAGGTTCAGTTCTATTGCATAGCACCATGGGCCAAGTTGAGTGTTTTCTGCCTTAGGCTAACCGAAGTCTTGTGAGCAAATTTGGGAGAGGTAAAGAGAAAGAAACTCATCATATGTGTATGTTTGTCCCTCCACCACTTAACTAGTGTTGGTTTGTTTATGTCCAAGTTGGACAAAGAAATCGATAGAATAAGTACCAGGCTTTCATAATTAAAAAAAGTATTGGCATCAATTCATTCAACTAAAAATTCTTGAAGGCAAAACCCCAGCATGGCCACAGTCTTATGTGACAAACAATGATGAAGTTAGATGAAGACGTTCACCATCATCCTTGTTTTGATGTCCTCTTCCCAACGTTTACATGGAATATATTGAGGCAGGCTTTCCATGTTTAGATTCCTGTTGCCAAAGCCCAACTAGTTTCAAAGTAAGGTAATATTTCCCCTTACCAAGATAAGTTCACACACAAAAGACTGCAATGAAAACAACCCTATTCAGATGATGGGGATGCTGACTTAGAGCCATCATGTGATGTTAAGACAAAAATGCACACACGAGATTATTCCAGTTTTCTGTTTTGATGTGTAATTACTGTGCAGAGAGAATCACCAGAAATGTTAAGCGTTACGTAAAGCATTTTCAAAGCAAAATATCTTTAGACAAGATCTGACCAATCAGTTTTGGGAAAACACCTGCTACCTTCTTGGAATGGTTGGCATTAGGAAAGGCATCCAGCTGTAGAATCACTGCCAGATTAAACTGGAGCCTAGGACAGACAGGCTCTCCAGACCTCAGTCAAACTGACCAACCCATGCCAGCATGGAAAACAGATGTTTTGATTGATTGATTGATTGATTGATACATACATACATACATGTATGCATGCAAGCATGCATGAGAGAGGTTAATGTTAGTAAGGGCATTCAGCTGTAGAAATACTGCCAGACCAGACTTTGGCTTGGTGCAGCCAGGTAGCTCACCAGTCCCCAGTCAAAACTATTCAACACATGCCAGCATGGAAAACAGATGCTAAACTATCATCATCATGACAACTGCTGCAATAAAAGGTGAAGCATGCAGAGTAAAGTTGCTCAGGACAGATGGATCTTAAACTTTGCTGTGCCTATGTAATAAGGTTTAACAGTCTAGTTCACTCCCACTGTTTAAAGAAGGCAGGCTTGCAGTGTTTGATCATTGACTTGATCATGACAGAGAAACTCGAGCCGAAAGCATGGGCAATACTTGCTCAGAGGCTGATGAAAAAAAGTTTCCATCATTCTTGACACAATGAAGGAGATATTATGTAACTAAAACCCCAAGTGTCTTTTTGGTCAGCTGAAAGCAATTTTGCTACTAACTTGACAGACATGCATCTCATACCCAAATCTTCAGCAATAATAAACTGAACCAAACTGTAACTAATCTGCACATCCTCGGTTAACTCACAAATGGAGATTCAACAATTTAGCTTCACACCAGCACGCACATCCATATTTTTCTCAGTTCAACTGGTTGCGGGTCTCCGAGAACATTCGTCAATATCGATATATTCTTGGAAACACTTGAACCATTCATACACCTGTGTGCAGCACACACACTCCTCTCCATACACTTTCTGCAACTTTGCATAGGCCTCTGAGCAGGTAGTACCATGAAAACTCATGATCAGTGCAGCAGTCAGAGGCTACCCACCTTCTTTCCATGCACTGCTGTAAACAGCGGAAGGGAGTCAGAATGCTTGAACTTAAGAGCAGAGTTCAAGATCAGCCTTTGCCATATGGTTTCACACTGTTCTGACTTTGCTATTATGGCAACAGTCTGGATACTTTTTGATCAAACCCCATACACACACTGGATTAATAGACATGGAGAGGTACTGCCCAAAGAAAATAGCTTGGATTAGAATATATCATATATATATATTCTATTCTGGTTCAGTCATTTGACTGCGGCCATACTGGAGTACCACTTTCAGTTGAACAAATCGACTCCAGAACTTATTCTTTGTAAGCCCAGTACTTATTTTATCGTTCTCTTTTTGCTGAACTGCTAAGTGATGGGGATGCAAACACACCAGCATTGGTGGAGGGATAAATACAGACACACACACACACACATATATGACGGGCTTCTTCCAGTTCCCATCTAACAAATCCACTCACAAGGCTTTGGTGAGTCAGACTATACTAGTAGACACTTGCCCAAGGTGCCACACAGCTGGACTGAACCTGGAACCATGTGGTTGGTAAGCAAGCTACTTACTACACAGTCACTCCGGCATATATGTTTTATTCTTTTATTTGTTTCAGTTATTTGACTGCAGCCATGCTGGAGCACTGCCTTTAGTTGAACAAATTGACCCCAGGATTTATTTTTTTGTAAACCAAGTACTTATTTTATCGGTCTGTTGCCAAACTGCATATAGAAGGGCATCTAGTCATAGAAACCATACCAGAGCAGAATTTGGGGTATGACTTAGTCCTACGGCTCATTCAACCATGTCAAATCTGGAGCCTAGGCAGCTGGCCTGCTCCGGCCAAACCGTCCAGTCCATGCCAGCATGGAAAATAATGATGGTGAGGAGGAAGAAAGGAGGATATGCATTATAATGTATTCACATGTAACATACATTAGAGGTGTGTTGCTTGTGAGATTGTGGTTTCGATTTCTTGGTTGGGCAACTTACATTCTTGAGCAAACTACTTCATTTTATGTTGCTCCAGTCCTCTCAGCTGACAAAAGTGAATTAATTCAGCAATAGACTGGAGTCCTGTCCAGGTGGGGAATATATTACATGGCATTGAAACTGGGAAACTGGCTCTTATGAGTCTGGCACAGGTCAAGAAGTAAACCTTTTTTTAAAAAATTACATGTAACACACACACATGAAAACGTTTCGAGGGCAGATGAAAAATAAGACCAGAATGTTACCTACATTTGCTGAGGTCTAAAAAGAGTTCTTCAGTCCCTTTGTTCAGCTTGGCAGAAGTATGGAAATGTTTGGCACCCACAGACTCTGCATAACTAGAAAAAGGAAGAATTTACAATAATATTTAAGATATAAACAACACATTTCATTTGTTTCCCTTTCTCTAAATTGTATCCCCTACCAAGAACAAAACACACACACAATCCTGGTTTCCATCCTAAACCTGCTTGACGAGATGCAAGTTGGGGACTAATGACCAATTCTGGAACCTTATTGTAAATAAAAGAGAAATTATCAAAATATTGATTTGTGTTGAAAGTTTTGCAATGTTTTGGGGAAGTTGCTACATTCATCGAATTACAAGAAAAACAGGACAAGCATTCAAAGTGGAGGCCACTGTGTTGCACCATCTGAAGCTCTCTATCAGCCAGTTCTTTGATCCTATGAGGACACATGGTATTTCTTGTTCTTTGAGGAGGTGAACTCCTTCAATGAAGCTTCCACCTCCTCTTATTGGATGGAGCATCATGAGCAGAGCAAGTGAGCCATGGACTGGAACAAATAATGATCCAATGGAGATTGGTCCAGACTGTTAGGTGTGGCATCAGTTTGATTTCCTCAAGTGTCTGGAGTTTATTCCTGGTCTTTGAACTAGTGCGAGGTCCTGTGTTGTCATGCTTCAGAAGAGCTCACTTTTTGTTAACCAATGCTGGGTTTTTGCCACACAATGACCGTCATCCACTGTAGCCGTTCAGGATTACAAGTTAGCATTGATGGTTTAACCGTTTCAAATAGACTTTCGAGTTTTGCTCTCATAATTCCTCTCGGTGCAGAGCATCCACTTGTGTTCAAAACATCCATGCTGGACAGCAAGTTTTCTGGAAGCTGACTCTTGCTTAACTACTGATTATGTGGAAAGATATCTCCTTCGGACTATGGCTCACTCACAGCACTCTCAAAGCTTTGAAGAGATTCCGTGCGTACTTCTGCGTTACATGATCTCACATTCTGTGTCACGTGATCCTACAGACTTCACACGTTTCCTACACATAATAGAATGCTATGTCACATGACCTTTCAGTCGCTGAGAACACCTATCTATTTAAGCATGGTTATTTCCACCTCATTGATTGGTTCTTTAACCATCATCTCTATCAACCAATCAGCTAGTGACAAATATTATTTTGGATCCTGTCTAAGCCTATTTAAAGGGAAGTGCAGTTGATTTAATCCTCTCTCCAACTTCTCCCTGTAAGTGGTTATGGCAGGCTGTTCTGTACAGCCCTAGGCATAACCACCATGAGGACACAGACCTGAACTGAACGAAAGAGCAACAGAAAACTCAGATGATCACTACCTAAATTCTACAGCAATTGACCAACAGCAGAGGTTCTACATAGTGACTACAGTGACCAGCAGAGCGATCCAGCCACAACAGCAGTTCCCATTTTAACCAACTCATGACAACTTGCGACAGCAGCATTCCAGGACCTATGATTCATTGAGGGATTTCATATCCCAGTTGGAGCTCAGCAAATCTCTTCTGCTCTACGGCCACTGCATCACATGCTAGTCTCCATGAGCTCCTCGTTACGAGACTAACTGTGTTTTACGCTCTCCCTTCTCTTTGTGTCTATATATATCTGTCTCTATACACGACATCACGTCACTTAACTTATGCTCCTGTACGAGTACTGTTGAATAACTCCTTCGCTGCACACACACTATCTCTTATTACAATAACAACTATATATTAACTTTAACCTAAACGTTACCTATGTTAACTACACTATATATGTGAACACGTCCGTTTCTCTCTATATATACGCGGCTATGAATTCTCGAATGGGCCTTACTAATTCTAACATTAACTTACGGGTGCTTGTATTCTTACATATCCTTTATAACTCTTATGTTTCTCCGTTATGTAAATCCCTTAATAAACGTCTTGTGTTTTGTAAAGTAACTGTGGTTGGCGCTATCTATTTGTTCTCTCCCTTTGACTGTATTTAGCGTCTGGCATCATATAGTTGAATGTATTATTTTATTCCTCTTTCTTATTCAGTAAATAGGACGTGAGGGCAAGATTTGTTGTAGGGCACGTGACAAACTTCGCCTTAGTGTCTTATTTCTACAGTGGTGTCCCTGACGTTCCACCTTAGTATCCTATATTTCTACAGCTTCATCAACCAAGAACTGGCGTCTGCATGGAATAAAAGAAGTGGTTGAAAGGTGGCTTCAGACAGTGCAACATGATGGGAATCAACTTTGAATAACCAGCTGCTATTATTCTTTTACACGTTTCAGTCATTTGACTGTGGCCATGCTGGAACTACGCGTTTAGTCAAACAAATCAACCCCGGGACTTATTCTTTGTAAGCCTAGTACT
>JACXVO010004369.1:53959-64637 GCA_015501135.1 Hapalochlaena maculosa
ACAGGTAGACAAACTACTTACCACAAGACCACTCCTGCGCCTATGTTGTTGGATGTTTCATTTTTTTTTGTAGTGCAATCTTTTATTGTGTTGTTTGTTGGGTGTGTAATGTTTTGATTTTGTGAGTTGCTGGTGGAAATTTATTTTTCTGGGCAAATATTGTATAGATAGGGTGTCTTGTATTTGTTGGTTGTTTTGGGTCGCCAGCATTTTGTGTAGGATGTGGGCTGTTCCTAGCAGGGCTATTTTTTGGGCAGTGTAGTTTTGAGGGTCCATGTATATCTTCTATGTTTTTGTTCATATGTTTTTTTTTATCATGCTTAGTGCTTGTATTATTATAGGTATTGTTTTTAGTTTCATGCTCCATATTTTGAATTTGAGGTCTTTGCATTTTGACAGTTTCTCCATTTCTTTCTTTACGATATTTTGATCAGAAGGGACTGAAATATCTATCAGTAAGCAGGTGTTCCTTGTTCAGTCCTTGACTATAATATGTGAGTGGTTGGCTTTGATTTTTTTGTTCACAAAGCTAAGCCCGTTCATTGCACCGCAGATGGACACTTGGTGTGCAACAATGATGTTGTAAAGCTGTGCTGTCACTCATTGCACTTGGGGTGTTGGCACAGTGGATTGGGTAATGGCAGATCTCATGTTCGTCAACTGGTACAAGTCAGAGTACCACCATTGCACTGTCGTAGGAAAGCTTTGTATGCATCCAGCATCCTGGTAGGTCCTTGTGGCTGATCCAGAGGATGCTGGATGCAAAATTTTAAGTTGGGCATGTGTGATGCTGGCCCCATAATACTTTGTGGTGTCCCTCCTGTGTTCAACTGTTAATGGCCATACTAAAGAAATTTGGCATATTCCAGAAGATTGTGACCTGATCATTGTCTTTTACTTTACTTGGTACATGTTTATACAATCTCTTATCAGTTTTTATTTTGTAACGTTGGCATATTATCCAGTGGATGTAACTGCCTATTCTGTCGTGTCTGTTTATATACTCACACTTGGCAAGGACTGGACAACCCGAGATGATATGATCAACTGTCTCAATGTGTTGGTTGTACATTCTGCAATTGGTGTTGAAGTCTGCTTTCATTATTTTATTTTTGTGACTGTTTGTAGACAAGCATTGGTCTTATGCAGCGAGAATTACTCTTTCCGTTTCGGCTTTTAGGCCAAAGCCGTTGAGCCATTGTTGATTTTGGTTTAGGCTTTCTTCCTCTCTATCACGTCTTGCAGGGTACTGACGAGGAAGTGATTTTTCTCTCCATTTCCCCTTCAGTATATTTTGTAGTTTATTTTTCATGTTGTTCTCTGTCTCTTTAATCATTTCTGTGTAGTTTGTTTCTGCTTTGTATTTTGTTGCATCCTTGTGTATAGAGAAAAGTTTTTTCTCTTCCTCATGTTGTGTTATCACATGAATTAATATTCCACTCTTTGTTTTTAAATATTTGGCAAGTCCAACTGTTGTTATTTTATAATAATTCTTTATCTGTATCAGTCTCTGGCCACCTTCTGAGCGAGGTAAATATATTCTGTATACATTTGCTTTGGAGTGGTGACTTCGGTGCTCTCTTAGTAGTTTCCTGTTTTTTCTATCTAGCTTTCTCAGTTCACTGATCTTCCAAATCATTACGTTAAAGATGTAATTCATGACTCCGGAATGGCCAGCGTGTTTAGCCCTATTATCTTATTTTTTAGCATTAAGTTCAGTTTTTAGCACTAGTTTAACTCTTCTGTAACATTCTCTCCTAATTTTCTGTTTCATTTCTGTGTGTTGTATTTAAGGTGTTTCGTCTATTCCAAAATATTTGTATGAGCGGTTCTGGTCTATTTCTGTGTCGATGTTGAGTGCAGTGTTTCTGAAACTGACTAGTTTGCTTCTTCTTAGTGTAATTCTGGCATATTTGTCCAGCCCCATGGTCATTCTTATGTCATTGCTGAAATTTTGTACAATTTTTGTAGTGCACACCTGTTCCATGGTGCTTTTAGCAAAAAGGTTTTAGGTCATTCATATACAGAAGATGACTTATTTTTCGTCCATAACATTGATATCCCATGGTGGTCTCATTCAGCAAAGTTGTTTGTGGGGTCAAGGCAGTCAGAAAAGTAGGGGTGACAGTGAGTCTCCCCGGAAAATTCCTCTTTTTATGGCTATTCAGTGGTTTCTAGTAGTTTCTGAATAATATTTTAGTATTGTGTAGGTTTTCCAGTTTGACATTTCATGGCTAATATATATTAAGAGTGGCGGAACTACCCTATTCACATGGAGCGATTCCAGTATCCATGAGTCCAGAACACTTTTGAATGCTTTCTGGTAATCAATCCAGATGATGCTTAGGTTTGTTGTACTCCTTTTGCAATCCTCATGGTTTATAAGCCAGTTATATATGACTGATGTTAGTATTTTGGCATGTTGTGGGTCTATAATTTTGTGGGTGTCTATGTTTTCGGGAATTAGGGTCGTTTGTTCTTCCGGTATCCAGTTTGGTGTTCATTCTGGATCATTCATTACTAAGCTGAAAGCTGTCACTAGATGTTCATGGGTACTGGGGAGGTGCTTCAGTCAGAATTTGGGAATCCAGTTTAGTCCTGGAGTTTTCCAGTTACTAGTGCTTTTCAATGTGTCTGTGATTTCTTAGTCTGTCATGGTGGGTCATATCAGTTGTTCAGTTTCTTTCTTCCTATCCTTTCCATTGAGCATTATCGCTGTTGTTGTTGTTGAGAGCTAATAGAATTGTTAGCACACCAGGCATTATCAACTATTTGGTTCAATCTAAAGCATTTGATAGGGTCGACCATCATTACTTTAAACCATACTGAAAGTGGTTGGTTTTGGATCCATTTTCATTGGCTGGACTGCTTCAATGTGCATTGACACCTGCTCAGTGGTTGTAGTAAGTAGTCACATTTGGAACCATTTTGCCTCACATGCTTGCTCCATCTGGGATGCCTACAGTCATCTCTTCTATATGTGCTGGCTCTTGAGCCACTCCTGCAGAAGTTGAAACAGTTAAGAGGTGTCCTTTTTGAGTTGGGAGTGTCAGTGTCGGCATATGCAGTTGATGTTGCCATCATGGTGGCGATGGTTGACACTATTCTAAAGGAATATGAGTCAGTTGCAGGGGCCAATATCAATGCTGACACGTGAGTGGGTTTGTGACTGAACAACTGGAGAGGCATCTTGGGATGTTGGACTGATGGACCAGTTTAACTGGTCAGGGTCTGGTTCAATTCCAACCTCCAAGTGGATAAAGACTGGAATAATGTGATGAATAGAGTGGGTGGTCTTACTCAGAAATGTACAGAGAAGAATGAAGCTGTCCCTGAAAGGTCATGCAGAGGTAGCAAATATCTACATGGCCTTCATTATCAGTTATTATCTGACTGTCATGCCATGTCTTGGTTATTGCTTGACCAGGCTGGAGTGTCTCTTATTAATTTTCTTGTAGAAGGGATATGTTCTAATGGTCAGGTGGTCAGTCTGCTGCCAGTCCACTTTGCTTGGTAGTTCAGGCATGCTGTGGCTTCTAATGTGAGGTTATGCCACCTGCAACGATTTCTGGATAGTGAGCATGGGTGAGTTTCATTTGTGAGGCATGACTTTCTGCAGCTCATTTTGACAGAGCTGCAGCCCTGAGTAAAGAAAAGACTGAGATTTGGCACTTGGCATCTAGAATGTTGTCAGGTATTCACAACCCTCTACTTGTTTGACAATGGGATTTGTGGAAATTCCACTTTGGCAATATAGAGGAGTATTGGCAGGGAAGTGTGACGATATACTCAGGGCGACTCTGGGAATTGACAAAAATGAATTGGTTAGTCTGTTCTGAAGGAATTTCCTGCTGTGAACTTCTACAAAAAATTTCCAGCTGTCCTTGGCTTCACAGTGTTACTGAAGGGTGCTCCCAGTTTGAGATAAACTCTACAGGCACACAGGAACTGTCAGATGGGCTTGTCCAAGATGTGTACAGATCAATGAAACTGTTCTGCACGCCCTCGTTCAGTGTTTGGCTATTGATGAATTGTGGGGTTTTGTCAAACACCCTGTTGTTGTGTGTAGGATGGATCCATTTGTTGGGTGACTCCATAGTGAGGATTGCTCCACTGATTTCTTCTAATCAGGCAGGTAAGGTAGTTTTTCAAGTTTCACTTAAAAAGTGAGTTTGGTGAGGAAGGTGCGTTTTTCAAATGAAGTTATTGGAAAGTGGATGAAAGTTGCAAAAATAGCAAAAGTCGATGATACCACGCTAAGTATAGACCTGTCAGTTGGAGAATAGAAATTGGAGAGGGCACCTGCTCTTGGTGTTCAGGGAGATTTTGGATGGTGGGATCCTCCATTATTCTTAGAGGTCCTCTTATGTCAGGAGGACCAAATCACTATCATCATCTCCTCTTTATTTTTATTTTATTACATCCGCCAACGAAGTTGGAGGAGGTTATATTTTCAGCACGGTTTATATGCTTGTTTGTTTGTTAATTGCCTAGTATCCACATCGCTTCAGCGATCATCACCAAACTTCGTCAAAATGTTGGTCATGGTCTAACTTAGAACTGATTTAATTTTGTGGTATCTAGGTTAACGGTTAAGGTACCAAAAAAAAAAAAAAATTAATCCCAATGGTAAAGAGCATTTTACACAAAGCAGATTTTTTTTCCATACACTGTCCATTAACGTAATATAGACGAAGCTATCTTTCAGCGAATGGAATATAAAAGTTTGAATAAAATTTATATTAATTTTATGTAGCTACATTAATAAGCCACCTACACATCTAAATAAGCCTTCTTTTATGTCAGTAATTAATTAATTTCTGAGTTTCTGTTCACATTCAAAGCTTTGTTTTATGTGAGAGTAATTCATTAATTTTCAACTTTCTGTTTACATTAATTTCTTCTTTCACTTATCCATAAATTCTTTTTACACATTTTCTTTAATATTGTGAGGCTTTCAAATATGTGAGTGTTGGCGGAGGTATGCGCTCTCCATGTGCTCTTGTTTTTACTATTGTATGCTATGTATGCTTCCCTACTCCACCTTATTGTATGCTGAGTCTACTATCTATACATTTATATATGCATATCTTGTCTCTCTCATTTCATTATATACAAACCCCCACACTTAATGTATGTCTTTTTATTGTCCTCATCCTTTGCCCTGGTAGCAAATAAAAAGAAATTATTATTCCTGCAGCAATCTGGACTGATGCATTTACCAGTGGACAATGGACAGTGAAGAAGAACATGATGATCAGACTGATGTCGCATCAACAACAATATCCTGCCTCACTGGTTTCCTATTTGGAAACATTGATGAGAAAGGAGAACTTGAAGAGGACTTCTTGGATGAGGTAACCATAACAATGATAACATAATATTTATTTAATTTAATTTTTCTGGGTGCCATGCATGATTGTGTGGTCAAGGAGGATGCTTTGCAATGATAGCTTCAACTTCACTATTGCATTATGAATGATATTTTGTAGCTGAAAATTGCAAAAACTTGTAAGATGTGTATTTGTGTGAGTGTGTGTGTGTGTGTGTGTGTAAAACAATTAGTTTGTTTTTAGATATTGAGTTATATTCATTTGCATAAAGGTGGACTTAGCCACTCAATAAATAGAGTTAGATAAATTAAGTTCTACTAGACTAATTAAGAAGGTTGATATTATCATTAATATTTCATCAATTTTACATCCATCATTCCACACCTGGCATGGGATGGGGTTACATACTGAGGCTGATCCATATTCTCATCCTGATATTAACCTTTACTCTATTCATACAACATGTAGAGATACAGTGCGTCTATTCTATAAACTGTGATACACATCTTTAATATAAATTACTATGAAAAGAGAAAAAGAGATGCTCCAGCACAGCCACAGTCCTTCTACTATAGCCTCAAGCCCACCAAAACCTTCTGAGTGGATTTGGTAGATGGAAACTGAAAGAAGCCTACCATGTATATGTGTGTGTGTGTGTGTCTTCCCCCCACCATTGCTTGACAACTGATGTTGGTGTTTTTGCATTCCTGTAACCTAGTGGTTTGGCCAAAGACACCAATAAAATAAGTACTGGGTTTATAAGTCTTGGGGTTAGTCTGTTTGACTGAACGCGGTGCTCCAGCTTGGCTGCAGTCAAAATATCTGAAACCCATGAAAAAATAAAAGAATCAGTCATTGAAATCTCAGAGCTATGAGATGACACTGCATGACTAATTGAAAATAATCTGCATGCTAAAGGATTTAATCATCGTCATTAAACTGTGGACCCCTCATATTGTCTCTTCTCAATCTCGACATTTCTAACAACAAAATTACAACTAAAATGCTTCCTTGTCTTCTAGTAACTTGAACCTACTGTTAACCTCCTTTTCATCATCAGTTTTACTTTTGGCATGGACCAGATTGGTTTCCTAAGACAAGAGTTTTTCAGTCAATTGCCCTTCCTCTCACTAAGGGCATGGTGTGTCTGTTCAATGACTGGCACATGTTCCTACCAGTAAGCAGGAGTGCTGAAATTGTAGTGTTTATATGTTTTCCAATGTAAATATTCTCCTCCCCTATCATTGCAAATTTTGTATTTCTTTGCTATCAGCACAAGACATCTTGACATGAGATGGTCTATTGTTTTTTCAAACAGGATCTACATTTAAGTTCTAAATCATCATTGTTGTTGTCGTCGTCATATTTGTCATCATTATTATTATCTGTTTTAGGAATCCAAGAAGCACCTCAATTCTTTAAGCTCACTCAGCCGGTTTGAATCAATGGTTAAAGAGATTACCGATGATCCAACAGCTGAACAAATTGTTGAGCGAGATGATGGTTCATTTGAAAGTAAGTTGCAGCTATTTTAATTCCAACCATATCATTTTTATTATCCTTACTTGGAGAAATATTTTAACTGTTTGCTGTTTTAAAACAAAAATTTGGTACATCTTGGGAAATGTATATAAAAGTGTCTAATTCTGTTTGGGAGAGGCTCAACAATATTTACAGATACAAGTATTGCTATTTTCTAGAATGTATCTATGGTATTATTGTCTCAATACAGGTAGATGGTCAGCATTGATGTTATTTTGGGGAATATGTAATTGGGTAAGAAGAATCCCTCTCCCCTCCATGTCACATTGAAATTCACAGTTGCTGGTATAACGATTGAAGAACTGATGGTCTACAAAATGCAGCCATATGATTATCTTAGGATAAATTTGATGTCGATTCTTGAGGGGACAAGATTCATTCAAATGGTGGCTGCAAAACTCCAAACATTAATAGCAACTGGGGAACCATAATATGAAGGAATTTACATAAACCATTATCTGGACATGGGTCTTTTCTTAGCCATTCTGACTTTAGAATCACCTTTAGGCATTTTGGACCCAGCCATTATATTGATCCTGAAGCCATACAAGAAATTGGCTGAAGGAAAGGATCACAGCTGTGGGTTGCTCTGATGTGACCAAGGATTCTCACTCTTCAAAATGTGTGTGCAAAGGGGATGGTTGCCCAAATGATGTTTCATGTAAACTATTGTTTTATGAAATGAAATAATTATTCTGTGTTTTTTATATTGGATTTTTAGAAATGTTTTTTGTTTAATATCTTGACCCCACCTCCTTCTTTTTGATGTAACTTCATTTTACCCTTCCCTAAACATTTTTGCAATCTCTTATATGACATTTTATTTGTTTGTATAGATGCTTTTGGTTTACTTGCACATAATATTGTAAGCATGAAAGACTATAAGTCTGGTCTGATCAATAAATATCTGGACTGTTGCCATAGTGACGAAGCTAAAGCACATACAGTGAAACTGCCTGGTGCACACGGAGCTTGAACTCTGCTATGCATGTACACTATGTTTTAACATCCTAGCTCCCTTCCATTGTTTATAGCAGTGCTTGGAAGGAAGGTTTGTAGCATGTGATCATCGCACTGACCATAGCAGAGAAAGTTGTCATGGCAATACCTGCTCAGAGGCTTACACAAAGTTGCAGAAAGTGTGTGTAGAGGAGTGAATGGGCTGCAGACAAGAATATGAGTGGTTCAGACGTTTCCAAGATGGTCTAAAAAATGTTTGATGAATATTCTGGGAGACCTACAACCAGCAGAAGTAAGACAAACATGTGAGTTATCAGATGTGCAGACTAGTTGTTATGGTTCAGTTCAGCTGATTATCACTGAAGGTTTGGGTCTGGAGACACCTGTCTGCTAAGTTTGTGCCAAAACTGCTTTTAGCTGACCCAAAAGACACTCGAGTTTCAGTTGCTTAAGATCTTTTTGATTATGTCAAGAAAGATGAAAACTTTTTGAAAATTTTGTGTGTAGGCCTCTGAGCAGGTATCGCAAATCTTTTGACAAAAGTTGATGCAGATTCTCTGCTCCTCTTTCTCCTTTCATGATCCTGCAATGATCACACGTTGTACATCTTGCTTCCAAATACTGCAGTAAACAGTGGAGGTGAGCTAGAACATTAGGACTCAGTGTAGATGCATTGCAATATTCAAGATCAGTCTGCCAAGCAGCTTCACTTTGGGTGCTCTAACTTCATCACTATGGCAAATTGCTGAAGGTGCCATGCAGTGGGACTGAACCTGAAACCATGTGGTTGATTAGCTAGCTACTTACACAGCCACTCCTGTGCCTATATCTTGCAAAATATATCCAAACGTATTGTTGCTTAATAAATACTTTCTGTTGATTTTTGTCTTTTTGTCCTTCTGTTGTGGTAGATGATATTAAAATTCCAGATATATACTAGGGATTGATTCAATTGACTTTGGCCATTTCCTTCTAGAATTTGTTTCTGTTAGTCAAGTACCAAATCTAATTTATTGTTATTTCTTGCCTCCTTTAGATTATAACAAGAAAGATGCAAATGCTGTTGATTTTTCTGACATCAGTGAAGTTGTTGAAGAAGAAGATGAAGAAGGAATAAAGACAAACGAGGGAACTGAGGATTTACATGAACTTCAGAATAGTAAGTGTTACTCTACTTGTTTTTGCTAATATGTCCATTCTGTGAGTTGATTAAGAAAGACCTTTGATGCCTTTCACTTGCAGTAAATGACAGTTTCATGGGATTGAAACATATTGTGATAGGTGTGGCAGCATAACTGAACCCTGAGATCTGATCTATTGGTGTCAAGATGTAGATGACGACAAAGATCACCACCACCACCACCACCATCATCATCATCATTTAATGCCCATTTTTTATGCTGGCATGGGTTAGATGGTTTGACTGGAGCTGGGTAACCAGAAAGCTACATTAGTCTGCTTTGGCTTGGTTTCTACAGCCAGATGCCCTTCCTTATGCCAACCACTTAACAGAGTGTAATGGGTGTCTTTTACATGTCACCAGCAAGGGTGCCCTTTTACTTGTCACTGACACAGGGGCCTTTCATGTGTCATCAGCATGGATGTCTTTTACATATCACTGGCACAGGAACCTTTTACATGCTACTTGTATGAATGCTTTCTACCTGTTGCTGGCATGGGTTCTCATACCTGTCAATGGCATTAGCCATGACCACAAATTTGCATAGCTTGATGTGCCTTCTCAAGCACAGTAAATCACCCGAGTCTTGGCCACTGGTCATTGCCTCTGTGAGACTCAGCAACTAAAAATCACATTTCATTACCTTGTCTTGCATCTTCCTGTGTCTACCCCTTTCACAGGCTCTCTCTACAATTAAAGATTGGCACTTCTTTATGCAGTTGTCCCCTTCTCTTTTGCATTCTGATGTCTCTTGGTGATAGAAATCATTATCATCATTTTAATATCAAATTTCCATACTTGCATATTGAGACAAAATTTTTATGGCTGGATGCTCTTCCTGTCACCCTCATCTCCACTTTTTCCAAACAATGTAAAAATCTTCCAGTCTATAGAACAGCAACTATCCTGGATATATTTTATGTGGAGAACTAGAAACAAATGATACTAGCTGAATAAGTTTTCTGTTTACAAATGTCACACAACATGCCACCATATCAAGAAGCCTGGATATGTTTTTTGGTGCACTGCAAGCAGATGACACCACCAGGAAGTCATTGTATCTATCTCATATTAAAAGGTGCATGTGTGTTGTGTGAAAACTTCTACTTTTACAATTTTCAACCGAAATTCACCAAATTTGACAGATGTATCCTCCTTGACTTAGGACATGTTTATTATAATTTTCTCCACTAAATTCTGTTCCATTCCCCTAATATAAATAGACTACTCTCAATTCAGAAAATAGACACTTGTGAATATAAACAAACATGTCTGATGACAATGGTGGTAATTTATTTTTACCAGTCAGGTACCATAGGAAGCAATATATTGGAATAAAACCATCTAGAACACACTAGGTTTATCATGAAAAAATGTGCTAAAATATGTGAAACACTGAGCAACTATTCAACTATTTTCTTTTAGCTTAAATATCAAAGACTTTCATATAAACATTCTTCAGCTATTGATTGCAAACTGAAATATTGCTTGTACATAAACCTACTAATTTATGGTGTCTAAGGCCCAACCATGTTAGTTAGAGTCTGCATCATTAATGCAAACTTGCATGACTGGATGCTGCATGCAGAATTGTTTTTGTTTGGGCATTGAGTTATCTTCACAATGTTGCAGTATAAAGAAGTGCCAGTCTCTGGAAGTTGTA
>JACXVO010004413.1:59412-69628 GCA_015501135.1 Hapalochlaena maculosa
CAATATGAACCCCAGCTGAGAACCACTGCTCTTGAGTAATGCCACCCAGTCCAAGAATTAAACTATGATCTGATGATTGTGAGTGTAGCACCCTAATCAGTAGGCCATGTTCCTGGTGGTTACTTAGATACTTAAATACCTAATCATGTTCCATGTTAGTTGTCCTTTGGGTACTATAGCCCATTTGAGTAAAGGGTTATTGCTTGCAGAGATATATCTGGATGTAGGTGGTTTATCTATGATTTATTGAAAGAATTTTCTCAGGAACCATTTGGATGTTATGAAATCTTTTTCTTCCCTTGTGTGTCTTGTATGACATAAAAGAGAGTAGAGCAAGTTGAAATGTAATCATTTTTAGTGTTATGATGTGACATGAGCTTGAATTTTGTAATGGATATATGACATAAGGACTAAACCTTGGATGAATTTTAAAGTTGATGCTAATATCAATTGTTGAAATATTTTCCACAGTATACAAAAGACATAGCATTCATGGTGGTATTGGAAGAAATATACCTGGAGTTAAGGTACTTATCTGCCTTAAAGCCCTCTACTAGAGCCTTTGGAATGACATCAACGTGAGGCAGGAGTTTTGTTAAGCTGTCCTTGCTATTTCAATAAACCTATTACTTTCCAGGAAATGAGTCACTCAAGATCTCAATAACTCTCAAATAATTGGATGATATCACAAGTAAGTGAGACAAGTCAATAAATCACTGACCTGACTTGTTTACTCTTTTGAAAACTAGGATAATAGAGTGAGATGAAAAATTATAAGGAATATAACCAGCATCCAGTAATTTCTTCCAGGGAATAGCTAAAGGGAATATGAGTTGATGTCAACACTTCTTCAGGAATCTCACAGTGAAACCTATTAAGGTCCACAGCTGAATTGGTTTTAATTTGCTGATGACACGTTAGATAATGTAATCATAAATAACACAATGCTCGAATAAAAGAGGGAATGGTAAATTTGGAATGTAACCAGGGTTACCAATGAGGTTAATTAACAATAGTCCTAAATGCATAACAAGGTGTATGCCTCAATGAACAGTCTGTTATGCAATTTAACATCTTTCATAATAAGCAGCAGTTACCATATTTTCAGAAAGTATAGATGTTAACATTGCAATACTTTCTACTAATAGTAACATTTATATAGGAATTTCTTCTGGAATATTGTTGGTAGCGAAAAGTTAAATGAAAAGTTTATGGAAAGATGTTAACATTGCAATACTTTCTACTAATAGTGACATTTATATAGGAATTTCTTCTGGAATATTGTTGGTAGTGAAAAGTTAAATGAAAAGTTTATGGAAAGAAAAATTGCTATTTACTTTATAAATTTTTCTGTATCCACATAACTGCTCAACAACTTCATTGAATGAATAGTAACCATAGCAATTCGGTGGGTATACAACCTGTATTAAAAATACTAATAACTCAAGTCATACCATTATAACTACTACAATATTTATCTACATAAATATTTATCAACATTGACAAGGACAATTGTATAAAGAAATGCTAATCTTTGTGAAAGAAACCTGTAGAAGAGGTAGATCCAGGAAAATGTGAGACAAGGAGGTGAAATATGATCTTTGGACGTTGAGTTCCATGGAGGTGATGACAAGAGATCAATACTTTTGGTGATTTGCTGTGCTTAGGAAGACATGTCATGTTAAGTGAAATTCTAGTTGTAGCCAGTGTTGATGACTTATGAAAGGCACCCAATACTCTCTGTGGAGTGGTTGGTATTAGGAAGAGCATCTAGCCATGGAAACAAAGCTAAATACAGACTGGAGCCTGGTGCAGCTCCAGTCAAACCGTTTTACCTATGCTAGCATAGAAAACTGATGCTAAATGATGACAGAAATACAACAAAAACTGACAGTATGCAAATAATGGCAACTTTTTTGCTGATTCTCATAAATGTATTTCCCTAAAATACAACATGAGACGCTCTAATGAATGGACATAGAGCCATGCTAAGTTTCTGTTAGGTTTGCTCTGCTAATCTGAATGTTATTTAATGCTTTAGCATTCAGATTATTTTATCAAATGTATTGTTTATTCACATTTTGAATTTATTTCACTATATCTTGTAATTTTGAGATATCAAAGATATGGTTGTCCATTTTAAAAACGACATTACAAGGTCATACGAGAGGCCAAATATGGCTCATTTGAACATAAAACAGATAGTATAGCCTTGATATGCAATAAACAAACTAGTGGAGAGAAGAATACATTTGCCAAGTGTTTATTACTTTATGTGCAATTATTTCTGTTTAGTCTACTCAAACTCATTTCATGCTCACTGTTTAGATTCTATTTTGTTTTCTTTGTCCTGTCAGAAATCCCTCTTTCTTCTTGCTGAGCAACTTCCTGGCTAGCGTTCAGTGAAGTTTCTGTCTACACTTTGTCTGTCACAAATCCTGCCCTACATAGCTCCCCCCAGAACTGTAGACTGTCATTGCTAACAGGAAGGCATTTTAATTATTCTGCTCCAGCATATGGTTACTTGATTCTTTGATGTCTGTTTCTTGTCAAGAGTTGGTGCAATCTGTCCAGTATGACCCGGGGCAATCTGAACGAAGCTGTCAGTATTGAGATGGGCTGATTTCAATCAATCAATGAAGACTGTGTCCTGTTGTCTACCAATTAGGAGCTGGAATGTTTTATCTCTCAGAGGTATAACTTAATATGGACTGTTGTTGGATGACTGGAAGGTTCTTTAATGCATGTTACATTGAACAAACACAAAGTTTTTGTCAAAAATTTTCATGTGCCATGCTGATGGAATGATCATTTGTGGCTTCCCAGTAGGAACATAACACAGTAGAGTTGTGCCATCATAACTAAAGTATACATCCTGCAAAGAATGTGATGTGATGGCAATGCGGTAAGCCCTGATCTCATTACCTGTCTGTTGGGTTGCCACAATAACTGTAATCCAAGCCTTCCATTATTTGTGCTATGTATGTATGAGAGTGAGTAGGAGCCTGAGAGAATGCGTCAACAACTAGGTTGCCCTTGCCATCTATGTGTTAGATGTCCATGGTGACTCAGAAATTGTCTATAGCTTCCATTACTGGCATGCAGACCAGGGCCCTGAGAGCTTGCTTATAGCAAAGGTAAGTGGTTTGTGATCCGTGAATACTGTGAATGTTCAGCCTTCAAAGAAGTACCAAAAGTGGCAGTTACCTAGATGGACAGCCAATAGCTCCTTATCAAAAGCACTGTATTTCTGTTCAGGGGGTCATAGTTGTAAACTGAAGGAAGTGAGCAATGACCACTGGTTGTTGATGTGTTGTTCCACAATACCTTCAATGACTATATAGGATGTGTCGCCTATGAGTGCCTTCCAAGCTGATATGTGAGGATAGGACAGTATGGTTGCTTGAGCCAGGGCTTGTTTTGTAGATTCGAAGGCTGAAGTCATTGTACTATCCCACTTCAGATGTCTTTTTTCACCCTCAAATGCCTTGTATAGGGGTCTCATCACTTTTGCTGCAGAAGGGATGAAGCAATGGTAAAAGTTTACCATGCTCACAAATTGATGTAGAGCCTTGCTTGTGGAGGGGCATGGAAAGGATAGGATAGATTTTTCTTTTACTGACAGGGGTGTAGTGCTGGCTCTTATGATCAAAATGTCCCAAGAAGTCAATTTCTGTTGCACCAAAAATGCATTTAGTAGAGTTGGTTACCAAACCATATTGTTCCAGCCTATTAAAAAGGGTCACTAGGTGCTTCTTATATAGCTCTGCATTTGGGCTCGCAATAAGGATATCATCTAAATATGCAAAGGTAAAATTGAGACTTCTGCACATAGTGTCCATCAGGCATTGAAAGGATTGTACTGCATTTACCAGCCCAAAGGATGTATATAGGGATTCATATAGAATGAAAGGAGTGATCACAGCAGTTTTTGGTACATCGTCGTATTGTATTGGTATTTGGTGGTAACCCCAGATGAAGTCTACCTTGGAGAAAACTGAGTACCCAGTTAACTGAATGGAAAAATCTTGTGTTTGCATTGGTGTTGTGGTTAGCTGTCGTATCTATGTTGAGTTGGCAGTAATCTCTGCAGGGTTAATAGCTTCCATTAGATTTGGGGATCACAGGCAAGGGTTATGACCAGGGACTGTTTGATCAGTGAACTATGCCTAACACGTCTTCACTGCAAATCCACTAGTAGCAAGTGAGTTCGAAGGAAGTCTGCACTAATGGTGGGCTAATGGACATCAGCGATGGTGAATGTCCATGTGTACTCTTGTGAGCTGATGTTGAGAAAAAGGGTGCAGCGACTGTATGCTTTGATTGTGGACCTGTTGGCAGCTGTTAAAATTTGGCTCTGCTTTCTATGACAGAAGTCCCTTGCTGACACTGGAATCATGCTGACTTCTGCTCCTATGTTGAAGAAGAACCTGCGTCCAGAACTGCGATCATAGACATAGAAAAACATTTGGTCATATCTGCTGGCCACCAGAGCATTCAAAGGAGACCAGTCCTGGAGTTTCCCTGGGCTACCGGTGAAGGAGTCCTGAAAGTACATAGTTGTTTGTACTCTGTCATCTTTTTCCCAAACTTTACATGGTAGAAGGACATGTCATAAGGCTTAACCCTGTCCTGTCCTGGGGCTGACCCTATGGCATTGACCAAGGCACCACTGGATAGAAAATGCTTGTTGGCTACTTTTGCTAATTGCCGTAGGTCCTTGATTTCAGTTTGAGTTATGAGATCCTAGACCTGAGGTGGAAGCTTCCAAAAGAATACTTATTTAAACAAAAAAAGAAAGTGACTCACAAGGGGGAACTAATGCCAACATGCTGTCCATCAGTTCTGAAGGCTTGGAATTGCCTAACTTCTCTAATATCTTGGTTACTGCTTCTCTTTCACTGTGTCAGAATGTATCCACTTGCCTATCTTTCAATATTGTATATTTTTGTGTTAGTGGAGGATGGGTTAAACTGTCCTCATCACCACATTTTCATCTAATACTGCAACAATGTGTGAGTACTTTGTTTATGTCGAACTAAGCTTCTGCCTGTGTGAACCACAGTTCACCCCACCTAAGCCAGAACAGTGGTAGCCTCAGTGTTGTTTTGTTGCTAACCATGTTTGTTTTGGTAGCAGGGGCTGTTGCTCTATCATCAGAATCACAAGTTATAGCTTTGTTAAGCTATACACACAAAGAAACAAGTGGAAACAAGAATACATTTCTGATGCAAATTTTGAAGTAATTTTGAAAATGAATATGCATGTATGTTTTATAAGTAAATATAGATGAGTGGTGAAGCCTAAATGAAGTCTTAATACACTTGAACTGATTCAGCATTTCCACAAGCTGATGCAAGAAATTAACTGAAATAAACTGCTAATATAGTTTTTCTGCAACTATAAAAATGTATACTGTATAAAGAGTGATTGTGTTTTCTTTTTTTATATACATAGAGAATAAGTCAACATAATCAACAGGGAAAGCAGGTATTTAACAAGAGTGAAAGAAATACAAAATATCTATGTAAAACAGTTGAGAAATAAATGAAATGTCAAATGAATGAGAAACAAGAAAATAAGAGAGAGAAACTACTTATGATGATATCCATATAATTTTAGCTTTTGGTGGAATCACTTGGCAGTAGATTGATTATGTTTCCAATTATGCTGACCCTTAAGAAGTGTCCAGTAGAAATGTCACACCTTATAGAGCTGATGGTTGAATAAACATGTAGAAGCTGAAAATGAAGGGAAGATGGAATTTGACCATTGATCTGAAAGTTCACCATCTTCCCAATCAGTTGTAATTTCTGTGAGATATACTAAATGAGAGAGAGAGAAATAGTGGTGTAGCCAGTAGCATCATCATCATTTAATGTCCATTTTTCATGCTGGCACAGATTGCGTAGTTTGATAGGAGCTGGCTAGCAAGAGGGCTACACCAAGCTCAAATTGTCTGTTTCTGTTGTTGGATGCCCTTCCTAATACTATCATGTATATGTGTTCATAAGCATTACCTTTTAGTCTGTGCTAATTCTCAAACTATAGCACTCTAAAGTTCAGTATGTAAGATTGAGAAACTGATTAATGGTTGCTGAGTGGTCAGTTGTAACCAATAAAATAAACCCAGATGAGTTTCTGCTAGATCAATTTACATTTTGGCTCAAATTTATACACAGAGTAGATATAGCTATCACAAATGTTGTTTAACAGTTTGAGCTTGTAGAGCTTCCACGTGTACTTCTGCATCACGTGATCTCACATTCTGTGTCACGTGATCTTGCCGACTTCGCATGGCATCCTACACTGAATAGATTTCTATATCACATGACCCTTCAGTCTTAACATCAATGAAAGCATTAACTACTTGAGATCACATGATCTCCCATTCAGATTATGCGCATATCCCTACACCTAATAGTCTGCCATGTCACATGACCAAGCACCAGTATTTCCGCCGAGCTGATTGGTTCTTTAACCATCATCTCTATCAACCAATCAGCTAGCAACAATCCAATGTTCGTCTGGAGCCTGTCTAAAGCCTTTTTAAAGGAAAGCGCGGTTGATTTAACTCTCTTCAATTTCTGCCTGTAGGTGGTCATGTCAGGCTGTTTCGTACATCCCTAAGCATAACCACCGTGAAGACACAAACCTGAACTAAACGAAAGAGCAGCAGGGAACTCAGAGATGATCACTACTTACATTCAACAGCAATTGACCAACAGTAGAGTTTCTACAAACTAACTACAGTATCCAACAGAGCGATTCATTCACTACAGCAACCCTCGTTTTAACCAACTCGTTACAATGTGCAACAGCAGCATTCCAGGACCTATGATTCATTGAGGGATTTTATATCCCAGTTGGAACTTGGTGAATCTCTTCTCCTCCACAGCGTATCAAATATGCTAAACTCCATTAGTTTTTCATTACGAGACAAACTGTGCTTTTATGCTCTTCCTCTCTCTTTGTGTCTATATATATTTTTCTCTATACATGACATAACGTTATTTAACTTATTCTCCTGTATGAGCACTCTTAAATAACTCCTTCACTGCACACACGCACACTCTATCTCTGCTTATTACAATAACAACTCTATATATGAATGGTAACCTGACGTTACTTATGTTAACTACACTATATATGTGAACTCGTCCAATTCTCTATCATGTATTTGGCACTATGAACTCTCTTGAATGGACCTTACTAAATGTCCTCTGCTATGTAATCCACTTAATAAAGGTCTATATGTGTAATTGTTAAATAGCTGTGGTTGGCGTTATTTAGTTGTTCTCTCCCTTTGATTGTATTTATATTCTTGCACTGTATAGTTGTGCATATAAAATTATCTCTTTTCATTATTCAGTAGATAGGATGTGAGGGCGAGATTTGTTGTAGGGCCCATGACAAACTTTTGCCTAAATGTTCTATATTCTACAGTGGCATCCCCGACGTTCCACCCAAGTGTCTTATACTACAGTGGCATCCTTGATGTTCCACCTTAGTATTTTATTTCACATTAGTATTTTATTCCACATTAGTATTTTATTCCATAAGCTGTTGCAGCAATTCATGACCAGTTGAATTACATTTAACAGATAAGTAATGACGGGATAAGGTCAAAGTGAATGGGAACCAAAATTTTCATATGATTAACCCTTTTCATATCAACCAGGTTGAAACCACATTTGGCTCTATAGTACAAATGTCTTGTTTTCATAAATTTTGAATTAAAATATTCCAACAAACGTTATCACAATCTATGTTCCTAACACCTGCTTAATCACAACTAGATTATCTTACCAACCATGTTATTTTGTTATATTTAAAATAAATAGAAAAATCAGAACATTTCAAAATAAATACAGTAACAAAAGGGCTAATGTATATACTTAACAGTGTATGTGAGCAAGAGACAAACAGACGCATGTATGGCAGGTTAGTAGTGGCATAATATGCCATGAATCTGTCTCATAGAGTTTACTTAAAATAGTGTGGCCAGTGGCAGGAGAGTTTATTTCCTGCAAGTTCTTACTGTTAGCAATATATTGCAGATAATAGGCTTTTTGCATGATGTTGGAGCTACAAAAGAAATACCTGAAATTAAATTTTTTTTTTATTTACAAAGTCACAAAAGTGTCATGAGTATTCAAAGATTAACAATATCAATGTACTTACATTGTTTGGAAGAGTACACTTCCCTTGGCGCTGACCTTCTTGAAATGTTTGTAGTATTTCTTCAGGATTAGGAAGCTATAATATATTATATAATGACAAACACAAAACACAGCTTGAAAATTCAGAATGTAACAAATATATCATTCTAACTTGAGTAGAGACCAAAGTGAATGGGAGCCAAAGTTTTCATACTTTTAACCCTTTTGATACCAACCAGGCCGAACCCATCTCTGGCTCTATAGTACAAATGTCTTGTTTTCATAAATTTGAATTAAAATCTTCCAACAAACTTTAGTTACAATCTATGTTCTCCATTATTACCTTTCTGCTTTTTAAGCAAGGTAACTTCTGAGGTGGCCAGTTTAAACAAAATAAGAAACTTTGAAGAGTGAGATAACTGGAGGTGATGCAAACATTATATTATAAGCACTGGGCAGCACTGTAAATCAAAAGAGCACAGAATATTATAATGAGGATAGATGATTTCTTTAGTTGAATTAGGGCTGACCATTTAAGTTTGTATATATACATTACAACATGATAGTATTTCAGTGTGATGTTTATTGATACTTAGAATAAGGTCAGTTACTAATTTATGTTGGCTTTGAAAAATAAAACTCAGACCATATAAACTTACTCTCAGCTAGAATGTGTAGTTATCGTATTTATCACTGGTCTTGTCTGATTCTTATCAAAAGAGAATAAAGTGGTGTAAGATTAAATCCTTGATAAAGATAGTGAGTATACTTTAGTTTTGAGTCCTCTTTGCTTGTTGTTCACATTGACAAAGTACAAAGCATCGATATACTTCAGTTTATTGATACTATATTGTGTCTTTGATCAATTCTCTGGAGGGTCAGGAAATTCTTGTTGTCATTAGAACTGTGCAGTGTTTACCACCAAGGCAACTGTTCTTTCTGGTTCGGTCCACCAAGTTGTAATATCATGTAGCTTACTTCTTAAGAATGATATCTAAAGAATGTTAGGTTGCAAGTTCAAATTTTCTGCATGTATAGAAAAAGTAACATGTACCAATTCACATAAGAAACTGGAAATGCTTGGATTTCCAGACTTTCAGTCTTCTTCTATCAGCTTCAAAGATATTCTTTTTCTTTGGGTGACTTGTCCAGAATGTAGGACATGGAATCATATCCTGCTACAACTCTCTGCTTTTTATTTTACCTAACAGTTCAAATTCCTGATGTTTAATACCTCTGTCTTCCAACCAATTTATCAAGCTAGACAACCATATCATCATCCTAATTCACTCTGCTTCTTTTCCTTTCAGTCTTTCCAGTCATCCATAAATTCTCCAGGACCTCTGTCTCACCACATGACCAAGAAATTTCAGTTGTTTGGTCCTTATCTCATGAAGCAGTTTCCTAATTATCACAGCCCAAACCATCTATTCTTCATTAGACACTTTGTCCATGCTATCCTCATTATCCTCTTTAAGAACATTTCCCAGCTCACCAAGCACCTTCTCATTTCCAATGTTATAGACCATGTTTTACTTCCACATACTAACGCAGGGTAAATATAGCAGCTTTATATGGATTTTGGTCTCGATGCTCATAGTATGGTTTCTCAAGATGTTACATGATTTTCAGAATGCAGATTTTGCCAGCATTATTTAACTTAGTAAAATCGTATGAAGGGACCTATCATGTCCACTGGTCTAACAGTTCTGTATACTTATCACACTAGACTGTTATTCCATTTATTAACTCCAAAAGGATGAAAGGCAACATTGCTTTTAGTAGGATTTGAATTTTTAGCACAGAATAAATATCCACAAGGTATTCAATTCTAAGCTCTAACAACTTTGCTACTTTATCCCTTTAACTTGCAGAATATTTAATGTTTACTTGGATGACAGGTGGAGCAAGAAAAATGGTATGATGAATATGAACAATAAATGCTGGTTGAAAACCTTTTGATAAGAGATGAGAATGTTTGAGGCAGAGGAAGTACAGAGGTGGTACTAAGGAATAGAGCCCATTATAGCAACAATAGAAAAGACAGAATGAGA
>JACXVO010004413.1:451078-467102 GCA_015501135.1 Hapalochlaena maculosa
CTCCCCGGAGTTAAAATCTTGGAAGGGGTGGGGTGTCGTAGAGACTATAAATGAACTCGTCCATCAATTATAAATACATAGAGGCGATATCAGTTTGGTATTCACTCACATGATATCAGCCTGTCTGTATTATACTCGTTTATTTAATACACTACTGTTTACATCGTTACTCCATTGTTTGACTTAGTTATTTGTGTGGCAACAACTTTTGCACCAGAACAGGTATATTACTTTGAATTAATTGAAATACAGATATAATTGAGACAAAATTTTATTTTCTCGTCAGAGTGACTGTGTGGTAATTAGTTTGCTTACCAACCACACAGTTCCGGGTTCAGTCCTATTGTGCGGCACATTGAGTCAGTGTCTTCTACTATAGCCTTGGGCTAGTCAATATACCATTGGCTATGCACTCTTATACAATTTAATGCATATATTTACATAACAGAATGCATAAAAAAAAGATCATTGACAAATGAAGCAAAGATGAATACAGGTGTGTAAAATACTGAAAGTTAGTATGTATTTCCCACTTTCACATATTTGTAATAAAATGAAAGTAACACATGATAGTATTACTATCAAACAACAAAATATAGTTATGCCATATTTTTATCACGAAACTGTCCAAAGCTCCCATTACACAAGGGCATGTTGCAAAATGAACACACGTATGAGGTCTTGACCTGATATCCTTTTGCAGTTTTTCTTTTTTGTAGCAAATAGTCTGCAAACTTTTTTCCTTCTATTCATTTTTTCCACTTTATGTGAATCTGTACTCCATCTGTTGCCATCCATCTCATTTAATTTTGCTTTTCTCCCAGTTCTGTGCTTTGTGGAAGAAAAGCTCTCACATAGCTGAGATGCAATGTCAACTTGAAATTTCAAATGGTTATAGCTTTTTGGTGATGGAAGCACTTTGTGACTTTTTACATAAACAATATATGTATTAACTGGAGATATATGGATCATCATAACTTATATCAGGATTCCAGTAGTTCCATAGTGGAGGAAGCTACTTGATACCAAACATAATGTTTATAGTAAAAAAAGCTTGCATTTCCACAGTATCAGTTGGCTTCCATTGTAGATCAGGTCTTCCACAAGCAGAAATTATGTTTTGAACATTTGTTTCCTCCATGACAGTTTCAGAAAAACCTTTCAGTAAAAATAAAAATAAATTGTCCAGTAGTTGAGCATCAGGAAGTAGACTGTATTGTAGACTAGTCTTTTCTGTGAAATTCAGAATTCTGGTTGATGTAGTAATCTTCAACCATGTTGTTGTAATGTAAATATCATTTACATCACTTTCATTATCAAAAATCATCTGATGAAGATTATAAATATCAATATGATTCATCTGAAGACAAATCACTGTTGTCTACAATTATGTATTGTACATCATCATGAGTAAAACCATCTAATGTTGAAATAAACCAAAGTGTCTTTAAAATGTAATCAAATTTTTACTTGAATAACAGCAGGAAAGGCTTTATTTTGCATTATCTCAAAGCTACAAGAATTTAGTAATGTGATTTGTTTATTATTTTAGTGATTTCATTGAGAAATCTGATACAGCCGGATTTGGCAGATTCAAACAAGTAGAGGGAAATTATTTCCAGCTGGTTATGGTCTGTCTAAACACTAAAGGGTTAATGCATTAGATAAGTGGCATTTTGATATTTATTCTACTCTTCATATTCTGAACTCAAATCTTACTAAGGTCAACTTTACTTTTCATTCGTTCAAGATTGGTAAAACAGAGTCCAAGTTAAAAACTGGGATTGATTTAACTGCTTGTCTTTTCCAATTCCTCTATCCCAAATTTCTGATATAGTGCCTATGTAATCTTATATATGATACATTAAAAGGCAGTTTGAATCTTACTTGCTTGATCGCAATGTTATCCAGCTAAATTGGTGCACAATGGGAAAATACTATGAATTAAGTTTACCTTTAAATGTTAATATGAATGGAATAAAACGATTTCTCATAAATGGGACGAGCAGTCTTAAAGATAGAAGTTTTTGGGTATAAATACCCAAAATGGTGCATAATGGGAAAATATTCTGAAAATAATCTTCACCCTGAAGTGGAAGAAACTCTACAGTGACTTGATAGCGAAAAAGTAAATGTTTCTATTTTAGCTTTTGTTAAACACAATATATTTTAATCATTTAGAAATATTTTAAAAATACTTTTCAAAATTGTAAGCTGTTTGTACAGTATTTTAGCTTTCTTTAAACAGAAAATTTCTTAATGCTTTTAAAAATCATTTTCAAACAATATTTTAAAGTGAAAACTATTTTAAAAATACAGTAAATATTTTGTAAAAGGTTCATTCATAAGTTCATTTTCCCATAAGTTTTATGTGAGCGCATTTAACATATCTCACCTCCAAAGATTTGACTGCTATTTCTAGCACACCCTGCTACCATGTAACAGCATATGTGATAAAGGACCCAAAATACCTGTTACAAAGTAGCAGGGCATGCAAGAAATAGCAGCTAAATCTTTCCTTTTCTGGGGAAAGGAGCTGTTTATGCTTGATTTCAATGTCACATTCATTGAGAGCATGTGAATTAACCTGGAAAAGAAAAAAAAAGCATAAAACAAAACTCCATTGCTGGGAAACTCAAAGTTTCCCAGTGACCCAACAAGTCATAGGCAGTCTAGTATTATATTATTAAGCATGGTTACTCTGTACACATTTATCTATCCATCATCATTAATACATTTTTTGTAGGAACTCGGGTTGAAACACCCAGTAAAAAGTAACTTTAAAGTTTTTTGTTTGGACCTTATCGTTAAATTCTAGCCAGATTTTGATTTATTCTGTTATCATGATCACACACACACACGCACGCATGCACACGCACGCACACACACACACACATTTTTAATATATTTAGTATTCAGTAATAATTACAATATCATTGTAAATACTGTTAACCTATCTGTGTAGTAAACAATTAAAACCAGCTCATTCACATTATCATCACTTTTTTTAATACAAACCAAATGAAAGAAGTGTATTGTTTATATATATAACATGTATTTATATAATTAAATATTGTTACATACAACATGAAAGTGAATCAAGTCAAGCCAATAGATAGATATTTAATAGCAATGTAACTTTAGTATTGTGTTGTAAACAAAAATACTAAAAGTATATTTTAGTAAAAGTATATTTACCATTCTATTGTAAAGAAATATATTTACCATTCTATACCTATGTGCACACTAGCTATGACAGCAGGATGCAAATATATTTACTGTTGTTAAAGCAATGAAATATTAATTCTTAGAATGCCAGCAAAGCATAGTTTAAAGTTGACAGATAAAAGGTGAAATAATGTAAATTATGTGTAGTTGTTAACAGATCATGCATTTAATACAAATCATGCATTTAATGCAAAAATGATGAATAAATGAAGAATCTTAACTGAAAAAAGGACAGTGAACCATAAGCTGTAATAACAAGAGCAACTCCAACTACCAAAAATGTTTCTGCACAAAATGTTCTCAGTAATTGAAAGAAGCATAGAACAAAATATTACATGTATTAAAGAAGCAAGAAGGAAACATACACTATGATAATAAATGTGTTAGAAAAAAGTAATGGAAACTTTTGAATGGCTTACATCACACACAGTTAGAAAATTAAGTTCTAGATGTATTTGAGCATGCAATGTTTTATGAGTAGTAATTCAAATGAGATTGTACTTGTGTTTGCACATGCACATAAACCATAGTGCATGAATAGCTTCACTCAAGCTGAGAATAGTATAATAGAGGTGACACTGTACGTATATCATTGAGCATGCATTACTGAAAGTTCATAATAAAGATGTATTTTTAAAAGATAATGTCAAAGTGTGTGTGTGTGTGTGTTTATTGAAACTTAAGCTGGGAGATTGTTTTGTGGCTCCAGTTTATAATAATCATAATTATCACAGGAATAAGTACACTAGAAGATTACTTATGGAGATCAAAACATGGTGGTGGTGTGGTGGTAGTGGTAGTAGCAGCAATAGCAAGTCTAGTTGACTGGAGCGAGTAGTATGAAAGGTGAGGGTAAGCATGGTGAGAATGGAAGTGGAGATGGTGTGAACAATACTGAAAATACAGCATGGAAAATAATGCTGAAGCACTAAACAATAATATCAATGATAAAACTAATGGGGAGGACAATATAAATAGAACTGATAATAACAACACCAATGATAATAATGATTTCAAATTTTGGCACAAGACCAGCAGGTTTGGGGCAGGGGAAGAGTCAATTACATTGGTTCCTGTATTCGACTAGTACTTATTTTATCGACCCTGAAAGGAGGCAAGGTAAAGATGACCTCAGCAGAATTTGAATTCAGAATGTTGAGATATGAAATGCACCGAAGCATTTTTCCCCGGTATGGTAAGGGTTCTGTCAACTTACTACCTTAACAATATTAATAATAATCTTTTTTACTATAGGCACAAGGCCTGAAATTTGGGGAAGGGGGATAATTGATTTCATCAGTCTTAGTATATAACTGATACTTAATTTATCGACTCTGAAAAGTTGAAAGGTAAAGTCGAGATTGATGGAATTTGAACTCATTGTAGTGATGGGAAAAATACTGCTGAGTAGATTTTGTCCAGTGTGCTAACAATTCTGTTAGCTTGTTGCCTTCAACAACAATAATAATAATAATAATCCTTTTTACTATAGGTACAAGACCTGATATGGGAGGAGGAGACTAGTCGATTACATCGACCCTAGCACTTGACTAGCACTTATTTCTTCAACCCCTAAAGGATGAAAGGCAAAGTTGACCTCAGTGAAATTTAAACTCAGAATATAAAAAATGAATGAAATGTTAAGCATTTTACCTAATGTGCTGACTCTTCCAGCTTATTGCTTTAATAATAATAATAATCTTTATATATAAAATTATTGTTGGGTGTGTGTGTGTGTATACAGTTTTGCAATGGATAATCTCTGAAACAGCTCAACAGATTTTTACAAACTTTTGCTTGCATGTTGCTACTGTGGCCTTATGTTTTTGTATCAGCTTCAGTTTTGAAATTGATGATCACAAAGAAAATTGGGTACAAAATTGCAAGAAAAATAGCAACCCCCAGCTTTATGACCACATTTCTCCTATCCATTGACGTCAGCAACAACCAAATTTTTTTTCAGATTTTTCATGTGGATACGAAACTTGTTCACTGAGAGCTGGTGGTTACATTTACATGCAGAAGAGCCCATTGATATGCCTAAACCAGCATTAAACCACCCCTTTTCATCTTTAACATGATTGGCAATTTATTCAACTGGGACTTGAAACAATATATAAAACATTTTTTGCTGTTGTACGGAGCTACCCATAAATTTTACAAATATTCCCTATTGAAGACATGTTAAACTATAATAAACTTCATAACTTATAAAAAAAATTATAACATATTTACATACATATATGACATATATTTAGTATTATAAAGAAAAAGAACATATTTACAAATATATTTATATTTATATGTATAAAAATTACAAGTGCTAATCTCCTAAATGGTCTAACCAATTTCGACCAAACAGTTTATTAAGGTAATTAATAACATTTCAATATATAGTTACACCTATTACGGATGCTTATTTTCACATATATTTAGTAAATTGCATTTAGAAAGATGTTAGATTTCCTGAAAGGCAGTTTATCTACTACTCTTGGCAAATTTTCAAGAAAACTGCAAAGGTAAACAAAATGGATTATAATACAAACCGTATAAACAACCCTAAGCTAGCAAAAGTAAAATACATGGACTATAATACACTATTTAGGGTTATGGTTATGGGTTAGTTTTAGTATTAGGGCTGAAGTAGCTTAATAAAAAATCAATTTGGACTTAGCTTACATTCGATTACCATTGTTTTTTTTGCTACTTTCACTTCAGTTACACGATTGTAAGTTATTTTTTAATGTTATTTTTTCTTGCTCAAATTGCTCATTTTTACTCAAAAGAAAAAAGATGTTTTCTTTCACCAAAACATACTTTTAGCAATGTATGCATTTTAATTTATGTCAAATATGATTTGTTATAGCCCCATGTAAACTCTATTAATGGAAGCATCTTCCTGATCAACATCAAACCTTTGATACAATTTCCGAGTCAGTGCTGCAGAGAATCTTTTGCCTCGATGCACCTGGGGGAACAGGCAAAATGTTTGTCACAAAACTCCTTCTTGCTAGAGTAAGGCATAAGCATAAAATTGCAATGGCTGTTGCATCCTCCGGGATTGCTTCCAGGTGGTCAGACAGCTCATTCTATCTTCAAGCTTCCTCTTGATTTAACAAAGCAGGAGACACCAACTTGTAACATCAACAAGGAGTCCGAAAGGGCAGAACTCCTGCACTGGTGTAACCTTATTGTTTGGGATGAGTGCGCAATAGCACATAATGGTACTCTTGAAGCCTTTGACAGATGTCTACTGGATATCTGTGAATATACCGATGTAATGGGTGGTGTTACAATTCTACTGTCAGGTGATTTTTGACAAACTCTTCCAGTTGTAGCTAAAGGCACAAGAGCAGATGCCGCTAGGGTCTGCCTCAAGTTTTCGCAACTGTGGCGCAAAGTTATTTCATTACAACTTCCTATAAACAAGCAAGCAAGGCTACTCAATGATCCTCTGTCAGCAACATTTGTCCAGGACATTCTCACAATCGGTAATGGTATCTTACCTCCAGATACTGAGGGACAAATAGCAGTTGACCATATTTGTAACAGAGTTTCCAATGTAGAAGAACTTAAGATAAGAGTCTTTCCTCATTTACAACAAAACTTCAGGGATTTAGGCTGGCTTCGTGAATGAGCCATTTTGGCTCCCAAAAATGCTACTGGCAATGGGATCAATGAGCAGCATATTTAACTTATTCCTGGATGCCCTCAGATATCTAAGTCTGTCAATGTCGTTTGTGATGCACCGGATGCAGTTCACTATCTTACTGAATTTCTGAATTTGTTAGATCCTTCAGGATTACCTCCGAATAATTTGGTTCTAAAGAAGGGAGTGCCTGTGATACTATTGAGAAATATAACACCACCAAAATTATGTAATGGCACCCGACTGGTTGTAAAATGGATGGGTGCACTTTCCATTGATGCTACAATTCTGATCTGATGTGTTAATCAACTGTTTTAGTCTGTTGCTGCCAGGTGACGTTGAGCGAGTGACATCATTTCCATTCCACTAGGTCCTGTCTCTTTCAGTTATGGGATTTCAGAAAGTCAACATCTCCTTTCAGGTCACCAAGGAATGAAAAAAGCTTGCAACCAACAGCCAGATTATTTCTAATTGTAAAGACTGTTCAATTTATTGGCATTATGAAATCTGTGATATTGAGTATGACATGGCATTTCCTCCTTGATTTTGACAGTTTGTTTTCAGCTCCATTTGGGTTAGTAACTACAAAACTATTGTAGTTTACTAAAAGAGCATGTGAAAAATTTGAGGTTTTTCTTTTTTTCTGCCTGTCCTTACTGACAAACATTCATAACATCCATTATGAGTGCACTACTAATACGAATTCTTATGAAAAACTTTCTTAGTTATATTGTGCTGAGTTTTTCTTATTTTGCTATGAATAATACCCTTTTCTTCGAAATAATTTACAGCTGCCACCTGTTTCCAATATCTCCTTCAGACTGGTAGAATTAAATGACTTGGATGCCACCATTCTAGGCTTTTACCAAAAAAGCAAAAGTAATCAAACTGAAAACCTTCTTGAAAGGTGATAAAATTATATCCAAGAATATGCTGCTACTTGCTGTTATCTATCAAAGTTTATGTAAATAGTATGAATATTTGTGAAAAAATGTATGTGAAGATATATGTAAATAATATAAACATAAATCAACACTTGGATAAATTGATGAATGCACTTGCTCTATGCTGTAGAATACACAAAAGTAATGACTCAGTCGAAAATGTGAATGAATATTTCAGATGCTACTTACTTATTGGTGCTCATTGTCATGGTAACAAGCTATTACTGCTTTGTTATATGTTGATTGGCTAAAATTACCCAAATTTCCAAACTTTAATTTCAAATGAAATCAGATTCTTTAATTTACAGAATAAAGTAATTGGTTGAGTGTAATCATCATTCAGAAATGCAAAATTTGAAAACAGTTTGCAAAAAATTAAAGTGGGGGGATGATTTTGGAACTTAAAATAACTGGATCCAGTTTATCAATTTTTTTAAATTCTAATTATCTTAATGGGCTCTAATTTTAATTTTCATCATCATCATTGTTGTTGTTTAACATCTGTTGTCCATGCAGGCATGAGTTAGACATTTTTGATTGGAGCTTTCAGGCTGGTTGCCACACTGAGCACTTGTCTGGTTTGGCTTGGTGTCTACGGCTGGATACCCTTCCTAACGCCAACGACTCCAAGAGTGGTAGTGTTTTTACACGCCACCTACACGTGTGCTATTCACATGACACAGGAGTTTTTGTGATTTTATGTGCCACCAATCTTATAAGTTTTAATTTTAGATTTTAATCCTTAATCCATTTAATGGTTTAATTCTTTAAAATTTTTTTAAAAATTAATAGAAAATCATATTCGGTGTTCAATTTTATTTGCTTTTAAATAACTCCAATTGGTTTTATTTTATTTTAACCTCACATTTCTCCCTCAATTTCATTTCAATATCCAAGCTCAACAAAGTTTTCTCAAACTTACCATCATAACATATTTACTGTTCATCTTTCATTTGTTTTCTAAATACTAAATACTGAAGATTTAACTTGGCTCTGTTTGTAATTGGCCTATATCAAATTTCAACACAATATTTGGAGAATGTTTGACCTGAAAACAATGCAAATATGTGATGACCCAATTACCAACAGTGTTTTTATGGCTATCCATTCTTTAATTTTAGCCATCCTCTGCCTCCTTTTCTATCATCTCCTCCTATTCTTCCTATCGCTTTCTTTCTTTCTCTTCCAAATCATCACTTCCCTTTCCCTTTCTTCTTTATCTCTCTTTCACTCACTTTATACTGAGTGTTATTGTCTCTTATTTCCCATACCCATGTCAGAATCACTACTTTAGAGTCCAGCTTTATTATAATCAGAAATGTCTCTGATGAAAACAGCATCAATTTTTTTAGATCTGTGGAATGAGGATTCATTTTGTAATCCAAAATTTAAACAGTAATCCCAAAACATCATCAATCAGAAATAAGTGTCGTAAGTGCAACAGAATAATCCAAGGGTCAAAAATAATTCAACAGCAATAATTTCAGTGACGGAGATAATCCGTTAGTAATAATCCAGTGGTAGAAAATGATCCAATCGCAATAACTTAAATGATAGAAATAATCTGTCCTTCTGAAAGCAAACGTGGGGAATGAAACAAAATTGCACATGTTTTATAGAGTCATTTTCAGACACCACTGGGTTAGTCCATTTTTGCATTTGCATACAACATCATATAAAAACCACCAACACTATTTTGATGGCATTATTATTACAACCAGAATCATTGTAATACCCCATCTTTTTTGGTATAATGTGATGGCTTCCAAAAATTTATTTATTTATTTTTATTATTATTATTTTTTTAATATATAAGTTTAAAGACGAGAAGGAAATAGAAAAGAAAAATGCGATATTAAAAAAAGAAAAGAAAAAATAACTTGATACTGTTAGACATTAGTATTACAAAGTTAGTTTTGTTAAAGAAAGAGGCAAAAATGGTGGATGCAGTTTTACGTCATACCCAGTACAATCAGTGTTCGATTTCAAATTGTGCTTCTGAGAAAAGAAAAAAAGTTATTTTAGCAATTTAAATCCCTACAAGTTCAGGTAGAAAATTATTCAATTTTATTTTTGTTGCCGGCTTAGTAAAGATATTGGCTATATTCTTTTGCGATTCTATTTACTTTAAAGTAATGAATCCCTTTTTGATTTCATTTTTTACAAAATGATAATTTATATCAATGTGTTTTGACTGTTGATGAATTATTGGGTTTTGAGGTAGCTGTATGCTAGATTGATTATCACAATTAATTAGTACGGGTTCTTTTGTTAACTCTGGTTTTAAAACGGTTTTGAGAAGGGCATTCAGAAATAGTGCTTCTTGAATAGAAGTAGACAATGCAACAAATTCTGCTTCACAAATTGAAAGTGCAACCATTTGTTGTTTTTTAGATTTCCACGAAATCATTGGTCCAGATTTAGTTAACCTTAAACAGTAGCCAGAAACAGTTTTTCTGTCCTAAGAGTTCTCCCAATCTGAATCTGAAAACCCCTTTTATTTTTTGAGGATATGCAGATTTTTTAAACAATAACGATTGTTCCCTAGTTCCTTTCAAATAACGAAGTACTTGTTTAGCTCTGTTCAAATCTTTAATTGTAGGCTTAGTTAAGTTCTGTGACAATTTTGTCACAGTATAACAGAGATGGGGTCTTGTTGCTGTCATCAAATATATTAAACTGCCTATAATCTTTCTGTATAATTCATCATCGATTATTTCAGATTCTAATTTCGTAATTTTGTTCAGATCACTTTCTACTGGGATACTTCGCTGTTTACAATCTTGCATTCCAAATTTTAAAAGGATTTTATCAATATATCTTGACTGATTCAAGATATATTGAATAATCCAGGGGTAAAAAATAATCCAACGGCAATAATTTCAGTGATGGAGATAATCTGTCAGTAATAATCCAGTGGTAGAAAATGATCCAATAGCAATAACCTCAGTGATAGAAATAATCCGTCCTTCTGAAAGCAAACGTGGAGAATGAAACAAAATTGTGCATGTTTTATAGAGTCATTTTCAGACACCACTGGATTAGTCCATTTTTGCATTTGCATACAGCATCATATAAAAACTACCAACACTCTTTTGACGGCATTATTATTAGAGCTAGGGTTTATTATTCCTACCTCTGCTGACCCCAAATCTACCAAGTTACATTACTTGTTTAAGAAGTGTGATCTTTTTGAAGTATGTGAAGAATGGCAAATATTGATGGAAGTGCTTAAATCTCAATGAAACAATCAGAACTCAATCACTTTGCTTCCATCACTTGTCATTGCTTTTGTGAGGTTCAACGTTTGAAGATCATGCTTCACTACCTCATTCCATGTCTTCCTGTATCTACCTCTACCACAGGTTACCTCGACAGTTAAATATTGGTACTTCTTTACACAGCTGTCCACATCCATGTGCATCACATGACCATATCAGTGCAGTTATCTATGTTGCACACTACATCTGATTCCACTTATGCCTAACTTTTCTCTCAAAATGCTTACACTCTATCAAACATGCACACTAACATTACATATCCTGTGAAACATGCTACCTTCATCCCTTTCAAGCTTACACATCTCCTAAGCCAGCATACCCCATATTTCACTCGTCTGCAGCATGGGCATTCACACATAGGCATCAAACAATCTGCCTTTCACTCTGAAGTTGGAGCTCTCTGATTTTTGCCTGGTCTAATTTTATTCTCACAGCTACTCTTTTGAAGCATCTACCTCCACGACTGACTTGGTCACCTAGATAATGCAAGCTATTTACTATCTCTGGCTTACCCTACTGTCAGTTGACAGAGTCTATTTTCTGTGCATTTTCAGCATTTATTGTACTTTTTCACCTTCAACAAAGTTAGTTTCTCTGTTAACCATCTTCTCATGTCGCTGAACATTTTATGTGTCCAAAGCTTACACTGGGTGCCTCTTATGTAGTTTCTTCCTACACTTTTTCTACAGATTGAGCAGGTCCATCTACCTGAAGGGATTTTAGATTTGTCTACATTCCTACTTTTTATAACTTCATTTTTTTCTAGGTTAACTCTAAGACCCTTTGATTCTAGACCTTTCTTCCATACAAGAAACTTCTCTAGTTCAGGTAGTATTTCAGCTAGAAGAGAGAGGTCATCAGCATAGAGGAACTCTCAGCAGCCTGTCTTGAATTTCTCTGTTATTTTCTGGAGGACTATGAGGAACAAGAGGGGGTCAAGGACTGGTCCATGTTGAACCCCTACTTGTACCCTAAATTCTTTGCTGTACTCATTGCCAACCTCACTTGCCTGCTAGTGACCCCATACAAGACTTGTACAATTCTCACTAACCACTCATCTATCCCTTGCTTCTGCATTGACCATCATATAAGGGATCAGGAGACTCTGTCCATAAGTTTCTCTCAGTCAACAAAAGCCCAGTACAGAGGTTTATCTTTGGCTAGGTATTTCTCTCGCAGTTGCCTTATCAGAAGTATATATCAGTGGTTTTTAACCTGGCACAAAATTAAACTGCATCACATTTAGACTAACTTTCTCTCTAATTAGTTGTGTTATAACTCTCCATAATTTTCGTTACCTCTGTAATTATTTATATCTAAGGTATCATATTTACTTTTGTATGGTACTACAACACCAATCAATTAGTATAAGTCCTTCATGAACAACCTGATTTACAATACAAATAATTAGACTATAGCCCACTGGCAGATATTTTAAGCATCTCAGTAGTGATTCCTGTTGGGCTGGGAGCTTTCCCTGTCTTCATATCCTAAATTACTTTATCTACTTGGGTGTTATTGATTCAGGTAGTTGATCCCTTAACTGAGTCAACATTTGACAGACTCTCCTCCTCCCATTCATTCTCCACATTCAGCAGTCTTTCATTATGGCATCCCCAAGCCTCTTTCTTGGCAGACTCAGTAAAAGCAAGTGCACCATCATCCATGCAGGGTCATTTCTCTCCTATGGCATTACAATTTTCTCTCACACACTGTCTTGCAATCTGAATTACTTAAGTTCTTTAGTCCTCATAATGCTGAACATAGGCAAACTTCTTTTTTGCTTCTTCCTTGGCTAGATATACCTGTCTCCTAGCTTTCCTTAGTAGTGAAGGAGGGTGTATGGAGATTGTAATTGCTAGAATAATAGGATGAAGAAAATTCAAGGAGCTGTTACCTCTGTTGGCAACCAAATGTTTCTCTCTCTTAATGAAAGAAAAATTGTATGATGCATGTATATGGACAGTAATTCTACATAGTTGTGAGATATGGGTCTCAAATGCAGAGGACATATGAATGTTAGAGAGAAATGAAGCTAGATGTATAATTTAAGTGTATACATGCAACAGTGTTGGTATCTTGGGAGATATGTTAGTTGTAAGAAGAATTAGATGTACTGTGCAGAGAGAAAACTGCCCTAGCTTGATCATGTAATGCGGACGAGTGCCAACAACTCCATTAAGAAGTGCATTTATTCAGAGTGGAGAGGACTCGTGGAAGAAGGAGATCCAGAAAGACATAAAGGCTAACCCAGGAAGTACTGAAGGATGATATCAGAACACTGAACTTTTCAGTTGAAATGACAAAGGACCAAGATATCTGGTGCCTTTTCATATGCAAGAAGACTTGTCATCCATGATAGAAGTTTTAAGGCTACTCTCTCTAGTGAAGAAGATTAGCCTGCAAGAATCCTGTGTTGTTCAGTGCATAAAAAACACTTGTGCTAGATTCATGTGAAAATGCTCATGCAGTTTCTTGTAAAAAGCACCCAACAGACTCTGTAAAGTAGTTAGTGTTAGGAAAAGCATCTAGTCATAGAGACCATACCAAATCAGATGAGAGCCCAGTAAAATGTGATATTTGTATTAGTTACCTAATAGACTTAGTTACCTAATAGACTTCATAATTTTTCATTTTCAGCATAAACTTCTAAAGCTGTCAATACATTTGGTTTTAAATATAGACCAGACCTGATGATTTTCACAACTGTTAATTCAAAATAACATTATGGAAATTGTTAAATTTTATGAAGTAATGAATAATAATAAAAACTGAATATACTATAATATTTTAGAATTGCTATAGCTTATATTCTATTTATTTTTCAACAAGTTTTTCTAACCTTTCTAAAACAGGTAGGATAAAAGAAAACAGGAAAATACATCTTCATTTAACCTGAAATCCTAACCATAAATCCTAAGTGTAATCTGAAACCTATGCCATAACCCTAAAGCATAACCTTAAAAATGACAGTTTGATGTATCTTTCAAAACAGATGAGAGTTGGGGAGGCTGGAATTAAAAATATTTTTGCGTGATCGACATACCTAATGTTTAAAACAATCCTGAAAGGATGTTTGTAAAAGGTCAGAAATGAAAAAGTTTTAGCCAGTTGCATACAAGAGAAAGGAATAGTATGAAGAGGAGCTTAAGAAAAAGATATTTTGAGAAACTTATTGTACCAGTTTGTAAACAATCTTTAAAACATATAATTGATGAAACTGTTAAAAAACTTTACAGTAATATACTTATTCCCAAACCCCACTTTGGCATTATAACAAATTAGTGGCCACCCAGAATGTCCTGAAGCACCAAGCTCTGGTGATGGTTCAGATTGCATTACAAAATCCTCAAAAGAAATCAATTCCCTTGGAAAACAAATGTCAAATGAATGAACTATCATCATCATCATCAACAACATCTTTTACTTTTAATCTGCATATTTGTTACAGTCACTTGCTGAGGCACCCAACATCCTAGGGCAAGTGAAGGATAAGAGATGTTACCTAATGATTGAAAGCTTGGGGAAGGATAGTGGCAGGAGCAGTAGGGAAATGTCTTCATTTAATACAACACTAAACTGATAGGGTTTTTCTAAGGAAGTGGGCAATACTTACCAGCGCAATGTTTTGGATTTCTCTGAGACATATTTCTCCTGGGATATTATCTAGATATTACTGACATCCTTTTCTTATACCCAGAGACCCACAGTAATAGGAACTGTTCTTACTATATGATACTACATCTTTTGTATTTCAATTTCTACATCCTTATATTTACTTAATTTGTCAAATTCCTTTACAGATATATTTTTATCAGTGGGAATACATCTATTAGTCTACAAGTATTTTCTTTGCAGTCTTTAATTACTATGTCAGATCTATTAACCTGGATTATTCTGTCAGTATTGACTGGAAAATCAGAGGATAGTCACATTTTCACCTGGAGAGGCAGGTCAGTGGTGTTGTTGGACAATGGGCTGACAGATTATTTCAACTAGATGGAATCTGATTCAGTCTTGACTTACACATGTACAGGGACTGGGATAGAAACGAGCAGAGAGGAAACTGTCCTTTAAAAATCAAGCAGAGGTGGTGAATATCTACATTGCCTTTATCATCTGACTGTCGTGTTCTGCCCCAGAACCTGCTTGATTAGGCTGGAAGATCTAACAAATTATGGTTATAAGGGTTAACTAAATTAGATTACAGGCAGGTTAGTATTTTATGAGGTAGAAACACAAAATAGATGAATGATGTATAATTAATGCGAAAGAAGAGGAAAATTCACTGAGCTGGACATGTTGATATTTGTAGATAATAACAAGCAAGCAGTGTAAGAATTAAGCTTTCTACAGTGAGCTACAAAAAGGGAGGACAGCCGGACTACCTGAAATAGCAACCAATTCAGAGGTAGCTATGCTAGATGCAGTAGAAATTATCATCGAATAAGGAAAGGTATTATGAATTAGAGAAGATAAATGAATAGATAAAGAGAATGAGAGAGAAGGAAGTAAAGTAAATGTGAAGAAGAATATTTTTTTTCTTAGCACTCATGTTTTGTTTCCCTAAAAACATGGATTCTATGGTTAAACTGCATGCTTACCTGTAGCCAGAGTGATTATTCATTTTTCTGACCATAGAGAGAAAAGGAGATTATAAGAATTTTTTATATAACTATACAAGGTAGAGTTAAGCTGATCTGTCCAAATTTGCATTGCAACATTAATGTTGCTGATGTGAAGAATTGAAATCAGTAATACAAAAGTCTCAAAAATATATATATTTTGCAATCAAAATTTTTATTTTATAATAATAAGGAGAAGCATATTCTATTCACTATTTTACTTATGTATATTTTTGTGCATGAAATGTACATATACATGTCACTAATTTTACAGTGCAACTTCATTTACCATATATA
>JACXVO010004413.1:469855-481129 GCA_015501135.1 Hapalochlaena maculosa
ATATATATATATATATATATATATACATCTAAACTATAAAATAAAATATAATAGACATGAATTCTGTAGGGAATTGACAGTAGGAGATATAAAAATTAAGCCAAGGGATAACATATTTAGGCATTTGTGCAGAAAATGTTTTCACTCACCCTATTTCCTGGTGTTTTATAATAAAGAGCTCTACCGAAGAAAATCTTGTCTTATCAAGGCACAGAAAATACTTCCATCGTGCATTACATGGAGAGATCTTAAGTTAAGAAATGTAAAATACACAAGAAAGGTTATCTATATCTTCAGGGGTCGGACAAAATAATAGAAACATCTTGTTAAATAGGAGTTTTGTCATTTAATACGAAGTTGGTCCACCTTCATCACTAAAAATAGCTTAAATACCATGAGGAATTGACTTATACAATTTCTGAATGGTTATTAAGAGAAATCTTGCTTTAGCTCTTTAATTGATGATGGCAGAGTGAAGCAACTGTTCACCTACTGCTCCAGAATGCACTTGAAATGTTGGACAATATTGAGTTACACTGATTATGGAGACACATCCAAGTGGTATATTTCATTTTGATGCCCTTCATACCAATTTTGAATAACAATAAATTTTGAAATTTTGAATCAGTACATTATCATTCTGGAAGGGTACAACGTTTGTAACCATAAAATGGACATAATCAGCTCAGATATTAAAATAACCCTTAGCATTAACTCTGCAATGTAGAACGACTAAAGAGTCAAGAGAATGTCACAATATGGTTGCCCAAATCATCACAGAATCACATTCATACTTTGATGAAGGAGTCATACAGCCAAGGTTAAAGGCTTTATTGGACTCTCTCCAGATATAAATGTATCCTGAAGTGAGATAAAGGGTGCATTATGATTCTTGAGAGAAGGTGGCATTGTTTCATTGACACATTGACCACTTTTGTTTGTCTAAACATAATTTTTTTCTCTTATCAATGTTCTTGGGGGATAAGCTAGGTTTAACTGTTGTAACCTGCTCATGGTATTCCATCCTTATAAAGCTCTTGACAAACAGTTTTAGTTGACAGAAGGTTGGCGAGGTGATGGTTTGGCTCTGCTGTCACTTTTAGTGCTGTAATTTGGTGGTTTGCAGACAGTATTCTTTTATTCTTTTACGTGTTTCAGTCATTTGACTGCGGCCATGTGGCCCCTCTCTGTATACTTTGGCCTCTGTCTAGAAATATGCTTGTTAAATCTGAATTTACTTTGGTTTTAGAATACCAACAGGATTTTAGAGACTAGCACTCTCAAAACATTGTTATTCTGTGACACCTCTCTGTAAACTTTGCCCTCTGTCCAGAAATATGCTTGTCAATACTGGTTTTACTTTGGTTTTAGAATGCCAACACGAATTTAGAAACTAGCCCTCTCAAAACATTATATAATTGAGCAGTTTTAGTGACTGAGCTTCATCCATCTACACTCTAATAATTTGTCCTTTCTGGAAATCTGGAAATCAGATCAGTCATACATTTTAACTCTCTACAGAAAAAATAAAAGCAGTAAAAAGCAGGCTATATTATGAAGGCATGTGAATGCATATATACTGACTGGAACATTATAGCCAATATAAATAAGCAGTTAAATACAAAGTGGTATTTCAATTATTTTGTCCACTCTCTGTAGGTGCAGTATGGCCAAGTTGTTACGAGTTTTGTTTTGCAATTACCCAATAATAAATATGATATTACTGTTGGTTGACCCAGACTATAAGAGTGAAATTAGATAGAGACTCTTTAGAAGTAACATAAATGTATTGTATTTGTAATTCAAGCTTAAAAAAAGAATGAGTGAGTCTCAAAACAAATTGAAGTTTGGTGCTAATATAACTCAGAGTGCAACTAGATATGCTTTAAATGTTGCTTGCTCTCTTTGAATTTTTAACTATTTTGTTCCATTTAATGTCATGTCATGCTATGTTGACCCTACCTGAGAAATACACAAAAGGTGCATGTGTTTGTGAAAGTTTGGTACTTCAGTTCATTGAACAAATGAAAACTCATGGCCAGAAATTGTAACTGAGTTCCATTACACATGCACACACGTGATCTAATTTCAGTTCATTACTAGGACTATTTGCTCTTTGTTTATAAACTATTTTTAGAAAAGGTTAGTGATAACTAAATTTATTTCTTCCTTCCCTAAGCTTTGTATACCTTTATTAGAAATTCATTAAACAAATTTTGACATTTTCTGTCATTTACTATATTACTGTAATAACATGATTACATATAGATTTTTATATCTAAATTAAGTAATTTATCATGATTAAGAAACAATTCATACATTTTCACATGTACATAACAAATGTATTGAACGCATCATATTCCATCTACTTACATTCTATTGTAATTTGTGCCCTGTGCTACTTATACATCTGCTGTTTCTCTATTCTTAACAGCAGTACTTCTGTCTGAATATACACTTAAAACATACTGTGTATCGAGTTATGAAACTCAAAATACATATAGATTGAATGCATTGTTTTCATCGTTGCAAACAACCCTTATTGGATCTTAAGAGATAATCAGATCTGTATATCATATAGTATATTATCTGATTGTCTCTTGAAATTTCTCTTATAGTTTAAACATTTATACTTTCCAGGCTGCTGAAGAAACTGTTGTTAATAAAATATCAGGCTTAGAGAACATAGATGCAACTAAAAATTCTAAAGCTGATGATATTTCTAATCATAGCCTTGGTACATCAGATAATACATCACAACTTTCTAAGCTGAGAGAGGTAGGTTATCTTTTTTGCTTCGATATTCTATTTTACTTTGTTGTTGCTTGAACCAAACATTTTGAAATTGTAAGTACTGTATTACAAAATATTACCTGAAATAGAGAATTAAAGCTGTATGTATGAAAAAAAAAAGATTAAATTTTCCTTTCTAAAGTGTCTTTTGTTATTTTTCCTTATCTCTTGTATATTTTTATTTTATTGAAATTTATCTTTTAATACGAAAATGGGTGATATTTTTTACATTAGTTATCTCTTTTACCAGTATTCTTAAACTGAATTTTGCACATTAAGTGGTTTAAAATTGGTTTTAGTTATAGTAAATAACATTTTAAAAATTGTAATTTAAAAAAAAAAATTACAAACCTAATTAATTGAAATGTTTTATCTCAGTTATTTTTATAAATATTCACTTGTGAATTTCTGAAGTTGTAATTTCTATTATACTTCTATTATACTTGAATTAATTTTGAAACGTTTAAAATTTTGTTTTGGTATATCTTTTTAAGTGGATAAAAAAATTGTTCTACTGATGGATTACAAATTACTAAATTACAACATGCAACAGTAAATAATTTGGCAGTGCTCCAGCATATGTGCAATTCAATAATTAGTAAAAGAACTTAGCATTCCTAATTTAATTTAAATATCTTATAATAGTTGCAACAGCTGCCTTATGGTTGATTTAGCAAATACATAAGCTGTAATATTTATTCTTTATTGTCAAGGAAGAGGTTTCTATTTGATACTATACTTTCAATATTTACCATTTTTGTGCATTTTAGCTTGAAATACATAAGCTACTACTATTCTTATTACACAATAAGTTATATGCATGTACAATAAATACTGTACATGAATACTATAACAAAAAAAGTGAGATGTATAAAAACTTTATTCACCAAAAATGATTTTTAAAAAAAAATGTGTATCCAGACACATTTAGTTCATTCTTGTGTGTCAAAATTGCAGAAATTTCACACGATCAGCATTAAAAAATTGAGACAATTCCTAAATTTCATTTAAGGTAAAACAAATTCAATTTGTACCACAAAATATCAGTAATTGAATCAGTGATCACAGGCTGAATTAAGAAGATAAATTAAATTACTTTGCTATGGGAATATATACCAAATCACCAAAAATAGGCAAAATATATAATTGTATTTAAGAAAAAAAAAATCCAAGTAATAATGTCTACATATCAAAATATAACTATTAATCCTCTATATTCTTGTCACAGTTGTATATACCACTTGTGAATATTTACATATTAAAAATAACTATCAAATCTGAGCATAATGTGTAAAATTTATAAATATCAAGGTGTTGGAACTTAAATTACTCTACACAATTTATATGTATAATCTATAAGAAGATGGCATAAATTATGATACTGTGACACCACACAACCTCTCTCATCTCAGAAACTCCTATATTACTATCTCTTTCTCTCCCTCTCTCTTTATCTGCATTCACTATTATTACTATTAATCTAATCATTGTTATCTCTGCTACCATCACTGCCATAACTGTTAAAGCTGCTATTTCTGCTATAACCACTACCAAAATAAATTGCAGATTTTCTTACTATTTAAGTTACTTTTCTTAGTGTTTTATACATTTTACAAAGGTAGAATCCTGGTTAATATATAGATAAAAGCATATAATTCACTTACATACGAAAAACTATACTAGCAGAAAGTGATTGAACAAATACCATCATTTAACATCCATGGGTTAGACCATAGGTTCTCAAAGTGGTCACTACTGCCCCCTGATGGGCGTTGAGAAAGTCCAGGTGGGCGCTGGTGTATAAGGGGACAATAGAAAATAGGAGATATTGTGAGAAAGACAGTGGATTGGGGGGCACTTATGAATCCCTATTACTATAATATTGTGTACAAATTATATAATATTATATTAATAATCAAATAGTATATATAAGTTAGTAAAATATCAAATTTTCATTTATACATAAAAATAGTGGGGGCGCTGAGGGGATTATGTGGCCATGAAGGGGACGGTGGCAAAAAAGGTTTGAGAACCTCTGGGTTAGACAGTTTGACAGGATCTAATAAGTATAAAGATTACAACACGCTCTAGTGGTTTCTATGGCTGGGTGCCCCACCTAACACCAATTAATTTACAGTGCATAGTGGATGCTTTCCAGTGGCAGTTGGGATGTCTCCATGCAACTTGCAAACCTGTGGAATTCAAGGTGAACTTCTTTATGCTGGTAGAAAAGAGTTAAGGTATGAGTGAAGGAGATGAGGCAGAGTAAATTCCTGCTGTTGAGGAGCTACCATAGATGGGCTCTGGTGTGCAACAATGACTTTGCAAAGCCATGCTGGCACTTGGAGTGTGAGCACGGTGGATTGGGTAATGGCAGGCCTCATGTCTGTCAATTGGCACAAGTAAGAGTATTGCCATTGCATTGTAGGAGGAAAGCTTTGTGCACACCCAGATCTTTGGTAGGCCCTTGTGGATGACCCAGAGCATGCTGGATGTGAATTTTTAAGTGGGACATGCATGATGCTGGCCCTGTAACACTTTTGTGGTGTCCCCTCTGTGTTCAGCCGTTAATGGCCATATTAAAAAAAATATGGCCACTCTCATTTCAGGAAGAGAATAGGAATGAAATGATGGTATCTCAAAAGAGATAAACAGTGGTGATAAGTTGTCCAGGTGGCACTTCAAGGCACAAGGTGAATAGAAATGAATGGGAACAGAGAAACTAAGAACGTCAGTGGATGGGGATTTAGAGGAATGTGCATAGGAATAGGAGCTAAGAAAATGAGTGAGGGTAAGTAGGAAACACCTATAAGGATTGGGTAGGATAGACAGATGGATGTAAGGAATGATGGATGCAGGGGTAAGGATAATCAATGGCATACAAGTCTGGAAGGATGCAAGAAGAGAGTAGTAACAAGGTAGTGAGGATAATACAGTTAACATGGGAAACACAAGAGAGAGATGATGTGTTTGGGTAGCTACAGGAGAAGAGGGAGAGCCAGGTTTAGTGCATGGAGAGAGAATTCAGTTATGCAATGTGAGGTTGAGGGATGGGAAGATCAATATAATGTTTGGGCATAGATATCAATATTAATGGATGAAGGATGGGTAACTAGCAAAAGTGATTCTGGATAAAAAGAAACAAAAAATGGTATCATGAGTATGGGAAGCTGCTGTGGGATGGATATGAGGGTTGAATAGCAATATGAGTAAGAGATTGAAAGAGTTGTTCAGTTGTGCATGTAATATGTACACCCACAAAGCTTCCAGAAGTAATTTTTGCTGTGATAGGCAGTTCTTTTCAAGGATCAGTGTTTACTGAGAAAACTATACTTTGAACTGCTTAATTCATATAAGATTTCATATATGTTATCGTAAATATTAAATAATAAACAATAAGAGTATCCGGACTTACGTTTTACATCATTTATTATATTTAAATAAATGTCAACAATTATAAATTGCACTAGAATTTATGTTTCTTTTTATTTTTGTAACATATTTAATGATGTAAAATATAATGGTTTTAATTTTATAAAGGTCTTCTATTTATTTCATTCATATTTCATATTTAAAACTATTTAAATAGTGTTTTTAATTATGAATATTTACATAGCTGACAATAAATGATGCTTTGTTTGAAGTTTCAAATATTGTCAAAGCTAATTTTTAAAAGTAACATGAAACATATTCACTATTGTCTGGGAACTGAAATATCTAACAGTTGATTGATTATATGAGAACAAAGTGTTGCTCCTTTTAGATATTGCAATAAGTTCTCCAGTAAATTTAATATTCCTTTCTGATAATATGTGAGAATAGAATATATCTAAAAAAATACAGCTCCTTTACTCTAACCAATGGATTGTGTAAGATATTATCCAAGAAAATCTTTTAAACAAATTGTGATAGTCATTAAGAGGGAGGATAAACTTACAGTTAGAGACTTTCTGAAGAAATTCTACATCATAGATACTATGGATAAGAGAGTTGAGTCATGAGATGAAGTGAAATCCCCAATTTGAAATAGTGCTTGGAAAAATAGATGGTCAGATTGTAACCATGATGTTAACTAATTTTCTGTAAGCAGAAAGTCTACATCAAATTTAGGAAGATATTTTGATTCTTGCAAATGAAGTCATAGAGGATTATGTGGTTGAGGTGCAAGCTTAATGAGCAAGAGCAAAAGTGAGCTAAGGATACAATAATTTCACCAACTCCATTTAAACTGACAGCAAAAAATATTTCTTAAGGTTTGGCACTTAAAAAGATAAACATCTACAAGTTTTTCCCTATAATAGTTGTTGCTATGAATTTCTGAAAATATTTAAATGTCATTTCTACTCTACTTTTTCTTGGAGAGCTTCGTGAAATTTGGATGAATATTTTCAGAAATATGACAATTTGAATGATCAATGAATTGCTTCAAATCTTGTGTAATTGGCCTAAATAAATAATTAACTATATTTATTCTGTCACATCTTTGAAACTGTTGTTTGATAATAATCTTCAGATTACATAAATTAATAGTGAACATGTTATAGCAGTTGTTTTGTTTTTCAGGTTCTTGAAAAGAAAACATTGTTTTTTGGCAATTTTTAAAATATTTATGTAAAACCTATTTTGTTATATGTAACAAGCTGTTAATTTTGCAGTACCTTCATTCAGACCTAGTTAAAGTACAAGCCAGAGGGACTTCAGTTTTGGCACATTTGTAGAAGCTATAGAACTAAGTAAATCCTGTGATTTTAGGATAGGACTAGTAGAAATGGTTATAAATGCAGTTATTTCAGATTAGGATGTCCATGTAAGTTGGATTTTCTCATTTTGACAAGGATATTCCCAATTTTTTATCATGGGAAATGATGGGGTAAGCTTTTTATGAACAAAACTTTTTGAAAATTTATGAGATCATGAAGGGAATCAAAATATATTCTATGTCATTTATGTGAAAAATTTTACACGTTAAACTCTAGATTTAAATTTTTTTTTAGATTTTACAATGTCAATAAAAGTGCACCTGAAACATCTATAGTGAACATAACCTTTTTGTGTTACTGCGTATGTGTGTGTGTGTGTGTGTGTGTGTGTGTGTGTGTGTGTTTGTGTGTATGATTGTGTACATGTGTATATAAATACTTCATCATTTATATGACACCAGCAACGATGACGACTGACCCATAGGTGCCATTTGCATGGCACCAACAATGACTGCAACTACGAGGCACATGTGTCATTTACATGACACTGGCATTAGCACAACTACAATTTCATTTGGCCCGACAAGTCTTCTGATGCACAGCCTATCCCAGACTTCTCAGTCAATTGTCCTCACATTCATGAGGACCAACATTCAAAGATCATGCTTCACCATGTTGTCCCCTGTCCTCCTGGGTCTACCTCTTCTACGGGTTCCCTCCACAATTAGAGATTCACATTTATTTACATAGATGTCCTCCTCCATATGCATCACATGACCATACTAACACAGCATCTCCCTTGCACATTGCATCTGATGCCTCATATACCTAGTTTTGTCTCAAGATGCTTATACTTAGTCAAACATGCACACTGACATTGAAAATCCAGTGAAGCATACTAGCTTCATTTCTTTCAAGCCTGTGCATGTCCTTTGCAGTCACAGTCCATATTTCACTACCATGTAGCAAAGCTGTTCACACACAAGCATCTTGCAAGCTACCTTTCACCCTGAGGGAGGAGCTATTTCTTATCTACAGAGGTAGGAGCACTCTGACCTTTTCCCATCTTATTCTTATATTTGTAGCTACATTAACCTCCACTACTAGTAGTAGAGCATTAGTAGTAGACTATTAGTAGTGGATCATTGACCTCTACTACTAACTTGGTCACCTAGATAATGGAAGCTATCAATTACCTTTAGCTCACACACCTGGCATTTAATGGTATCTATTTTCTGTACTTTTGTAGTATTTATTGCACCTGTGGATCTTCCACATAGAGCTATTTTCACTTTTAACCTTCCTCTGATGTTGCAATAGCTTAAACTGTGTTTATCCTATGGAGTTTATATCTATGCCTTTTCTACAGATCAAGTAGGGCCATCTACCTGAGGGGATGTGTGATTTGTCCATTTTCCTACTTACCCTAACACTAACCCTTACTAAGACTTTTGTTTTGGCTTTATATGTGCGTTTGTGTGTATGCGCGTGTGATGAATTCCAAGATCTTAAACCCGAGTTTGTCCCTGTTAATAAGGCTGGCAAGATCTACCCCACTCTTACAGCAACCACTCTCCCATCTCATCTGGTTTTTGGAATCCTCCCTCATCAAGCCAATCCTTCCAATTTTCTCCTCCACCTATCCCCTCTCTTTTCTTTGATCAGTTTCATTTTCACAGTTCATTCACTTTAAACTGAAGCACTTTCCTCAGAACATGATCCTCATCCCTTACAAAGCCATTAGAACAAAGGAAGCCGCCTGGAAGGCCTGGATGGGTGGAAGCAGCAAAGATTTGTATCTGCAGGCTAGAAGTGAAGCTAAGTCTATCTAACTAAGGGAAGGCCAAAAAGAAGAAATTCACTTGTGCCCAGTGCCACGAGGCCCAAAGATTCGAAGTCTTTAAAATTGTAAGGCAATATGTGAGAGAAAATTGTGATGTCATAGGAGAGAAACGTGTCCAAATGGATAACAGCTCGTTAGCTTTCAATGACTCCACTAAGGAGGACTGGAAAATCCACTATGAAAAACTGCTGAATGCAGAGAATGAATGGGACATGGAGAGTTTGCCTGAAGTTGCCCCTGTGCAGAGACCAGTCATCCAAGTAAACAGTACCATCATACATCAGGCAATTAAAGACATGAAAACTGGGAAAGCAGCTGTCTCCTCAGACATTACTGCCAAAATGCTTAAAATCTCTGACAGTGTGAGCCATAACCTAGTCACTAAAGTTGTGAATCAAGTGATCCATACCCAATGGAGTCATACCCAATGACTGGTATAGCAACAAAGGCAAAGGAGATGACTTAGAAAGAAACAACTACAGGACTAGGTGATGAAAGTTAAGGTGAGGGTCATTGCTAGACTAATCAGAGAGACAGTCACGTGAGATGAGATGCAATTTGGCTTTGTGCCAGGGTGAAACACAACTGATGCTATTTCTGGTGAGGAATACATAGCCAAGGACAAGCCATTATTCATGACGTTTGTTGACCTAGAGAAAGCCTTTGACTAGATTCCCGTTCACTAAAATGGTGGTCGTTATGGAAACTAATTATAAATGAATGGCTAGTGAGTGCTGTACATGTCATGTACAGAAACACATTCAGCAAGATGAAGATAGGTCATGAATACAGTGACGAATTCAAGATACTAGTAGGAATTCAACGGGTATTGGTCCTGAGCCCCCTTCTATTTATTATAGTCCTCCAGGCCATAACTGAGGAATTCAAAACAGGCTGCTCTCGGGAGCTCCTATATGCTGCCAATCTCACCCTCATTGCTGAAACACTTTCAGAGCTAGAGAGGAAATTCCAGACTTGGAAGTTAGGTCTGGAATCTGAGGGCCTTAGAGTCAATCCAGTGAAAACTAGAGTGTTAGTATGCAAAAAGCAGACACCTCTAATCCCTTTGAGTAGATGTCCCCTGCTCTATTTGCAGGAGCAATATAAGTAGAAACTCCATCAAATGCACCCAGTTTAAGCTATGGACACAAAAGAGATGCACCAATGTCAATAGGAGATTAACAGATAAAGTAGACTTTGTATGTGGTAGATGTATAGGAATGGTACCCTTAGGCAGTGTACCGGAAATGGATTCCATCCCCTACCAGAGAAGGAGTCTAGAGGTGGTTGATAGCTTTTGTTATGTTGGTGACAAGATTAGTAGTGGACGTGGGTGCTCCAAGAGTATAGCAGGGAGAATAAGAATAAGCTGAACAAAGTTCAGAGAGTTCCTTCTCCTTTAGGTTTCTAAAGGTTTCTCCCTCAGAGTAAAAGGCAGACTGTATGACACTGTATATGTACTGCAATGCTATATGGTTGCAAATCATGAGCTGTAACTCTCAAAGACATGCACAGACTGGAGAGGAATGAAGGCAGCATGCTTCAGTAGACATGCAGCATCCATACACATGATTTTCAGAGTGTCAGCTCCTTGAGAGATAAACTATGTATAAGAGGAATCAGATGTAGCATACAAGAAAGACTACTGCACTGGTTTGGCTATGTGACGCATATGGATGAGAATAGCTGTGTAAAGAAGTGTCAATCTCTAACTATGGAGGAGACTTTGGGGTAGAGGAAGACCTCAGAAGACGTGGTCTGAAGTGGTGTGCAAAGTTCAGAGAGCTCCTTCCCCTGTTGGAATCTAAGGGCCTCACCCTTTGAGTGAAAGGTAGACTGCATGATGCATGTGTACGTATGACCATGCTCCATGGTTGTAAGGCATGGGCTGTGACTGCTGAAGACACACAGAGACTAGAAAGGAATGAAGGCAGTATG
>JACXVO010004413.1:896801-908979 GCA_015501135.1 Hapalochlaena maculosa
TCTCCCTCCCTCTCCCTCTCTCTCTCTCTCTCTCTCTCACATTTAATTTTCTTAATATTAATATTCAATATTTACTTAAACCAATATATTACACTAACATCACTATCTACAGTTTTGTCTCATTTTCCCCATTATCTTGCACCCCATAGTGCACAATTTCTCCAAAGAGGAAAAATACATCTTCACCTGCAAGCACCACCAAGAAGCAATGGAAGGTTATTGATCTTGAAATGAAAATGAAGACCATTAATAGCTACAAATGAGGAAATACAGTGAAAGATATTGCACACAGCATGAAACTGACTCATTCTACCATTCCTACTTTTTTGAAAGATAAGGACCGTGAAGGAGGCAGTCAAAGCATCTACAGGCTCCAATGCAATCATCGCAAAACAGCAGAAAGGCCTCATTCATGAAATGGAAAAGTTGCTGGTAATCTCGTTTGATGACCAGATTCAAAACAGAATGCTGATGATCCTTTAGGTCATCCAAAAAAAAAGGCACGCAGTATTTTCTCACAACACTGAAGGAGCGAGACATTTATGGTAGGCCATGGATGGTTACAACACTTTGTTGTTGATATAATCTACATAATTGTCATGTCAGCAGTGAGGTAGCCAGTGCTGACATGGAAGCAGGGGAGAAGTTTGTGGAAGATTTTGACAAGATCATTAAAGATGGTGACTATTGTTCAGAACAAATATTTGACATGGATGAAACAGAACTTTTTTGGATGAAGATGCCAGAGAGATCCTACATCCATAAAGAAGCAAAAACCATGCTTGGTTTCAAAGTGTTCAAGACAGAATAACTTTGTTGTTGGAAGGAAATGTCGTTGGATTCAAGTTGAAGACATATTTCATTTATCATTCAGAAAATCCACTTGCATTAAAAAATGTTAGTAAGCACATGCTACCTGTTTATTTTCATGCTAACAACAAGGCCTGGATGACTCAACAGTTATTTGAAGATTGGTTTATTAACTGCTTCGTACTCTCAGTCAAAAAATATTGCTTAGAAAAAGGTGTCCCATTCAAAGTTGTGCTTCTGCTAAACAATGTCCTGTGTCATCCTCAGCATCTTGGTGATTTACACTCGGGTATATTTGTTTCAGAACACAACTGCTATCTTATAACCTATGGATCAGGGGGCAATAGCTGCACTCAAAGCATATTATTTACACAAAACATTTTCCAAAGCTACGTAAGAAATAGAGAGTGATGAAGTGACCCTTCATGATTTCTGGAAAAATTACAATATCCTGCAATGCATCAAGAACATTTCATCAGCTTGCTAACTGTCTAATGCAATTCCACTAACCAAGGCTGTGCATCAGAGACACGGGGAGCAAGAAAAGATGCTGTAACACACAAGCAGTCAGCACTGTAAAATGAAACAGAGTCGAACTGGTGTCAATGAGCAGGCATCACAGGGCTGTAAGATCTCAGGAAATTGAATCAAATAGTTGATTCAGAGTCTGCCAAGTTGCTAAAGTGCTCTGTACACATAAAACAGTGAATCAAAAAATTTTTTATTAAATATAAATAGTTTGGGAAAGTTTCCTTGGCCAACATACAAATCAGTCCAACCTAGTAACATATAGTAGAGACTTGGCAGGTTGGAAGATGTGGGTGTTTGCAGTGTTTAGGATGCATGTAATTTATCAGATGCTTGTGAAAGCATGTAAACCAGTAGTTGCAAGGTATTAAAGACAGATGCAATAGAAACATCCCCAGAAGGCAAGTCACATTTGAAATGTTCTTTTAAGGTGGTTCACTGACACAATTTCAGTGAGACCATTGATGTCAAGTTTAAAGTTCTTTGGAGAGTGGGCCAAAAACAGAAAAGGGTCCTTTGTAAGAGGCAATTAACGGCATGCAGACAGAATCATCCCTAACAAAGAAATGAGTTCAGTCATCGATGTCCATGGAGACATAAAAAGAAACACTCTGATGGCAAGGAGATGTAGAAGGCAAGTTTGCAAAATAAGAATGCAACCTTGTAACATACAAGGCTGGATCAGAACAAGATGACTTCATAGGTGCTAACATAATACCAGGAAGTGCTAAAGTAGTGCCTTAGAGAAATTCAGCAATTTAATAACCTATGCCAGACTTGATTTCAGTTCGATGACCAAGTAAAACAATAGGCAAAAATTCTGATAAAGACTATGGGTCAGATGAAGCATGAAGGGCAACTTTTAGTTGCCTATTGAAATACTCTAACAACCCCATTAGATTCTGAATGGTAACTGGTCATATGGATATGGTACACTCCTAAGATTTACAACAATTCACAGAATAAGGAAGCTTCAAATTGTTGGCCATGATTAGTGGTTACTCATGACAGTACACCAAATCTAGCAAACCAGTTTGAAACAAAAGCTCTAGCAACTGTTTCGGTGGAGATATCCTCCTATGGCAGGTAAATCCAGGGCAGGTTGATCTTGTGCAATGGCAGGTAAATTCATTTCAGCAGGAAAGGTAATGGAGCATATCAGAAGACAAGAGAGTGCATCAGCAGGCACATTCTATGTCCCCAGTATATGTTGTATATCTCTTGTAAACTGAGAAATGTAGTCTAAGTGACAAAAAGTATGAGGTGAAAGTTTTTCTACTTTAGCTGACAAGCAAAATCAATGGCTTGTGATCACAAAATCACATCCCTCGAGCTGGTGCTGAAAATGCCTGACAGCTAGGTAGATTGTTAAGAGTTCACGATCAAAAATACTGTACATCCTTTCAGCTGGTTTAAGCTGACAAGAAAAGAAAACCAAAGGTTGATTATTGTTATTAAAAGTTTGCTGAAGAACAGCTCTAACTACAGAATCTGAGGCATCCACAGCCAAAGACAACTGAGCATCTGGAACTGTGAAAAAGTTACTTCTAGAAAGCAATCTTCCTCTCAAAGCTCTCCTTGTCTTCAACAATGCTCCTGCTCATCCTCTTAACCTTAAAGATGATACTTTAGATGTAGCAGTACAAAATTGTTAACTGCCTGAAAATCATCAATATGGCCAGACAGGGTGTAACAAGGAGAACACTGAATTCTGCATGGTAGAAGCTGCGACCTGACTGCATATTCAAAAGAGACTTCGAAAGGTTTGAGTCTGAAACCTCGGTAGTTGAGGAGATAGTATCTCTTAGCAAGTCTATGTGCCTTGAGGTTGATGATAGGGACATTAACAATCTCATCAAGAAACACTCAGAGGATCTGACAACAAATGAACTCTTACAGTTTCAAGAGCAGCAGCATCCAAATGCAGTGGAAGAGATTGGTTCCCCAGAGAACATTGTAATGGAGAAGGTTATCTCTATGAGCAACATAAAGTTAGTGTTGACAAAGTGGCAGTATGTTCTTGAATTTGTAGAAAAAAAAACATCCTGGAAAAGTATCGATAGGTCATGCAGCTGCTTTATTTAATAACACTGCTCTGGTACATTTTGAAACGCAGGAAAAAATCATATTTTTCTTGATATTTTTCTAATGAAATGTGTGAAAAGTGAAGTGTGTTCAAAAAGCTTAAATTAAGTGAAGTGAGATAGAAAATATCAGAAATTTTTCTTTCTGGAGTTTAAATAGAAGAAAAATCTTCAAACAATAATCCTTTGTGGAATTGGTAGAGTATTTATATTATGTCAACTAAACAAACAAGTCCTTAAATAATAGGAATATCATTATAAGGATGATGCTCTTCCCACAGTTACCAGATACACTAAATCTGGTTTGGAACATATGCAGAAACTCTCCATAAATTTTTCAATAACTATCTATTTATCATTCTATCATTTTCCATATATGAGGGTATATCCACAAGAAACTAGAACTTTGCAATATTATTTTATTCACCTAGTTTTACACAATTACCCTTTTATTACCTTCTACATATTTTCCATTTGAAGCAATGCATTGGTCCAAGCAGTGCTAGAACTCTTGTGAAATGATGCCTTTTTACACCACTGTTGTTTCTTTCTTCACTTCTTCCATATTTTTAAATTCCATAACACCAACTTTTTGTCACCAATTATATAAAAATAAAGGCCCAGACCAATTTCTAAGTGTTCTTTCAATTTTTGACATGCATTCAGTCTCTACTGCTTTTGATCTTCCTTGAGCAATCCTTTGCTCAAAATTCATTAGCAGGAGTTCCAGGACACACCAGTGATATCAACAAGTTTGTCAGTTGTTCAGTGATCGTCCTCCAAAATCAGTTAATGCATTTTAATGATGTTTTCATTTGTTCAGGCGGTAAACAGTCCCTCTGGTCTTCAAGCAACAACTGTTTTTGGCTACAGTAGAAAACAGAATTTCATAGAAGAATATTGTTCCTTTTTTTTCAGCTGTCACTAAAATCGACAAACAAGGGAGAAGCACTGCAAAACAAAGATGTACCACATGGTAGCATGATCCCACTGGACAATGACAATCGCAAGGTTGATGCCTAAGGGTCATATCAAGTGGCTTCTAGTGGCAGAAACCTGTACTACAACGGGTTTTGTCCCACAGAAAACATTTCTGGTTACTTTTAGATACCCCCTCGTATTGTCTTTATCTTAAAACCTATGACTGTCTCCAGTATATTAATGTAAAATTTTACCAGCTTAGCGTTGTTAATAGTATTTCAATTAAACTTTATAATCTTTTAGTGACTGGAGAAATCTTTAATAACTGCATTCATATTATAACCAATTCTTTATAGAAGTGGTTTCTCAGAGAAAATATATTCATAAAGGTGGTGCTCCAGCATGGCCGCAGTCAAATGACTGAAACAATTAAAAGAATATAAAAGAATAAAAGAATATAACACTAGGCTCAAAAAGAAGTTGGAGCAAGTCACTCCACATACCGCCAGTAGTATAGCTAAATCGAATAATACTCTTAGCAAAATTCACACCAAAACATGTTTATTATTAAGGATAACAATTATTTCATTGCTAATTATAGAATTAAGGCTTGCTTAGTTTATACAGAAAGTGGGGCATGTAGAGATTCTCACCTGGTGTATGCAGCATAATGCACAAAATACAATTTGATTTATGTTGTTTGTACAACAGAACAACTAAACAAAAAATTTAATGGGTATAGATTCAACATTTGACACAATAGTAGTAGTTCAACAGAACTTTCTGAACATTTTGTTTCAAACAGCTGCACTTTTTGATAAGGACTTGAAAGTGCATATTCTCAGAAAATATTCTGAATCTGCTTCACTTCTCAGAATGCACAAGGAAAAATATGTTTGCAGGTTATTAACATTGCACCTAGGAAGGGGATGAATAAAATGACTGGAGAATATCATCAAATTTAAACAAGACTGATTAAATATTCTTCTTTTTCCTTTTTTTTTCCTTTCCTCTTTCTTTTCAATTTGTTGGTTATATATAAAAAATTGAGGACTGATAATCTCGTTCCATCAACATGTGGATTCTGGTTGTTCTCATTCAGATGTTAACGTTGAATTTAAACTTCCATAATTTTTATAACCTATTTTGAATTTGAAGAAGACAGGCATACTATAGAAATATCATTCAACAATAAATAAAATAAAATACAATCAAATCGTGCTCTTTGTCTTGATTGTTTACATTTGTGAAGAGTTACATCAGTCCTTTTAAAATATAATAATAATAATAATAATAATAATAATAATAATAATAATAATAATAAAAATAATATTAATAATGTGCCCCTTTGACCCATATATAGTCAAAAAGGAAGGCAAAAAAAATAGATAAATGCAACCCTCTTAAGTATAAAATAGCCTGGCTATAAAAAAATGAAAGTGAAGATAGTGCCAATTAGTGTTGAACCTTTGAAGACAGTATCAGAAGGCATCAAGAGGAATATAAGGGAAATCAAAACAGTGCCCAGTAGAACTGTTACAATAGGTTTGCCTCCTTGGCACAGCCAGAATAATTAGGAAAGTAATAGATAGTATGGTACTATAAGCTGCAGGCAACAAGCCCGCCATACATGTAAGATTCTAGGAGTTCCAACAAAAATCCAAGATAAAAAGAAATTATAATAATAATAACAAATGCCCTGATGCAATACCAAGCAGTGGCTCTCATAGCTTCTGATCTTAACTGATTGGAAGTGTTAATATGTATGATTTTGTTTAAGTATAAAAGATGATTTCACCCTTGGAAACATTGGTTACTTTGGCCTAAGGAAAATTCTACCACGTTCACACATGATACATGTGCCAGGTGTACTTTTGTCAGATGATTAATCATGATTGGTATATTATATTCCAACATCCCTTTGATAGTGTGTGATGTTCTTTCACTCGACAATAATAATAATTACCAAGAGACAGATTTTAGCAGCAATATTGTTCCTATATGTATCTGAAGAGGAAATTTAATTCCGAAATATAATACTAAGGACTGCAAATTGGTTATATCAGGTATCATAGTTCATCATTATTTTATTGCATTGTTGTGCCTTTCCATTATTATAATATATAATAAAGTGGATACCAAAGAAATGGAAACAATTGAGAAATAACATGACCAAGTCTGAGATAAAAAGATTGTGTAATGTTAAAATGACAATTATTCCAATGGTAATTGGTACACTTGGTACAAGATCTAAGCTGCTACCTAAGGGGCTGAATGATATTAGAACTGAGATTCACATTGATATTGGAGTTGTGATTTACATGCAGAAAATGCATCCCTTTATTCTGCAAGAATCTTAAGATTTTTTAGATTCAAGGAGACTTGTCACCATACTTCAAGACAACATCCTCACTAATAAATCATGTAATAGTTATGATCATAAAAAAACAGATACATGTAACGAAGAATGAAAAACCAAGAAGGCAAACTAAGTTCACAATCAAAGTTATTAATTTGATACTCAGAGAAATGGAAGGAGTTCATTTCTCTCTTATAGCTTCAGTTAATATCACAATTGTTTTAGGTTTGGATTAAATAATACTTTGTTTCATTGAAATATGGGTGTATATTCAAGAAAGAATTAAGAAAAAGAAGGTAAAACAATATTGAAATAAAAGATAATCACTAAACTATTTTTCTGAAATGTGGATAATGAATGAGGTAGGCAGGCAGGCAGGTCTCTTACTTTCTTTTCAAAAATAGTTCCTTATATATTGAAAGAAAAAATTAGTCTCCATTCTGTCTTGTCTTTCTCTCTTTGTAGCTCTCTCTGTAATGTACAGATGTATACTCATGCATATTGATATATTCTTTCAAATATGACATCCATATTATCTCTCTGCCTTACTCACTCAGTGTATATGAATGTACACACATAAATGCCTTTTTTTTTTTGTCATATTCATTAAAATCATTCTGTTGAATTATAAAGCTAATCATCAGTATTTAACATCAATTTTCCATGTTGGACAGTTTGACAGAAAACTGATAAAATGGGGAGCTGCATCAGATTCCAATCTGATTTGGCATAGTTTCTACACTCGAATGTCTTTCCTAATGCCAACCACTCCAAGAGTGTAGTGGATGCTTTTTACATACCACCAGCACTAAAATAAAAAATTTATTATTTTCAATGGCACTGAAGATCTTGTTGAGAGATATGTGTATGCCCCCACCACTACCACTACCACATGCAGATAATGTTATTGTCACATTTGTACCTGAGTGTATGTGTTGTGTATGTATTATTACTGAGAAAGGAAAAGAGAGAGATGTGGACAGAATAGAGATTCATATATTTGATCTCATGTATACATACACATGCACACACAGATATATAAAATGGATAGATTGAGAGAGGGAGTGTTGCAAGTCAAACCCGCAGTTATGTTGCAGACAGGCAGGTTTCACATAAATAATAATGATTGCAAGATTTTGATATGATCGTCTTTCTCGTTGCTTTATTATCTTTATCTGTTTTTAATGAATAGATTTCAATTTTTAAATTACTCTGTTTAACATCATTAAAATATCTTTTTATCTTAAAATTTCTCAGTAGTGTTGAAATGTTTAAAAATGTAAATATTCTTGGTTTTGTTTATTTTAAATCTAATGAGAAAATTGTTTATTTTCAGGACACTGTTTGCAGAAGTCATCAGAGAATTACATAATGATATCACTTCCATTTGGAAAGGCTTAAATCCTTTCACTCAGTATACATCAATATTTATTTTTGCCACACTTACGCTTGTGGCAATCTTTCTCCCTATGTTTAGACATTTGAATATTGCAGTTGATGAAAAATATTATGACATGCCCCCATTTTAGAAATGTCTTGACACTATTATCTATCTCGTTGCCAAAAAGTTAATATAAAAAAATTTTATTTGGCAAGCTCAGGGTATAGCACTATGCTGTGCATTTTTTGTTGTTATTTTTTCCCCATTTTTGTGTCAGCACTGAATATATTATATCAGAGTGATATATGAATAACTCTATTCATGATACCTTCACAACTCTTATTAAAAGAATTTTATCGGATTCAAAAGTTTATTTTTAAAAAACTTAAGGTAAAGGTAACCTTTTACCGCCTTGTTACTATTACAGTTATTCCAATAAAATTAATGACATATTTCAGAAAATAACCTTATAAAACATATTTTTCCTTTGTTGTACAAGTAAATGAATTGTAATAATAGTTCTCCAAAATATTTAGTACCTTAAGTTTAGACATTTAGTATAAATAAAGACATTTTCTTGTGTAAAAATCATCTTTATATCAAAAGTGACTTCATACTGAGACCTCGTTACAAGGTTTTTGTTAATAATACCTAATTATAAGGGAAATATTTTTATTAAATCATCATTTTAATACATCATTCTTACTGAGAAAAACTATTGCAAAGCAATAGGGTTTTGCTATTGTTATTTTTCAATAACTTATTCTTATTTGTCTGAATATCAAACATTAAAAAAAAACACTTGTGAAATAGTCAAGTAACTTCTGGTTCATTTATTTAATCTATAATAAAATTGAATTTATTCAGTGTCTAGTTTTCTTTCTTTTTGATGCTATTTTTTCTTTACACATGTTATTTATCATCACCATTATAATTATAGCAGTTTTATTTTTGTTGTTATTTTTGACAAGGCTATTGTGCATAAATAATATATGTGTTTACTGAATGTATTTGAATATTTCTGGGATTGGTTTGAATTTACATAATGTGTAATTATATCATGAAAACTAATGAAAATTAATTACAAAATAGAAAGACCGTGGCAGTAGTGAGAGAAAAGGAAAACAAAGGAGACAGCATGTCTATGATGGAACAGGATGGAATGTGTGGGAGTGTTACCACCCATGCCAACCTACATGACAATCTATTGAGTGACTTTTCTTTCAGGCTGTCCAGAATGTCTGAGTTGTAGCAGCACTATCCTAGATGTTGGTTGGAGCAGTACTTTATTGTGAATTTTGTTTATAGTATTTAGGATATGAAGTATCTTTGCTATGTTGAGTATGAGCATTCATCAGAAAACATCCTCAGTTACTGTGTAATCTAGTGTTTGTTGTGATCTTAACAGTTCTAATTATATAATATTCATGTTTATGGGAGAAATACAATAATATTTCCTTAGTTTGTGTAGTGTTTTTGTGATTGAGGGAAAAAGGATTAGAAACAAGAAGGAAATGACGGCTCTGTGGGAAGATATTTTCAAGGCTCCTATTCTAAGAGTCAGCACAAATTTAGTATGAAGTTTCTAGATTACTTGTAGATGATACTTGAGCACAGAATCTTTAGGTGGGATGAATAGCAGTGGGTATTATTAGAGGTGACATTAGTTAAGTTGTTGTTACATAAGAGCATTAATGCAAGGAACAAAGCCAAATCTTGGGGTGCACTAAAGTTGATACAGTATTGATGAGAGAGTTCCATTACAATGTTCAAATCTGATAAGAAGTCACTCCATAAATAGAGCCCATTGACATTTATTTTCTTTACTTGTTAATGTTGAAGGCTTGTGCAGGTACTCTAAGAATGATGAGATTGATGCTGTTAATATTCCTTTAAACTGTTAGGAAATGAGCAGCAAGAAGATACCATAGGGCCTGTATTTTAGAGGAAGAAGGACTGAGTAGACTCAACAAGGATGCTGAGAGGAAGATGAATAGGTTAGGAGTACCTGAGGGGAAGAGGCACAAAACTAGCCAGTGCTGAGAAACAGAAGCAATTATAATACTATTTGAAACAATAGAGAGACAAGACAATGCACTTGAGCACATGAGCCCAGGAATAGGGGTGCATGGGATGTGCTTGCTGCTCCTAAGATTTTTAACAGGTACAAAATCAAAATTTGCACCTCCTACATACTTTGCCAGGTTTAGAAAATAGTGTCTGAAAATTGACCTTTACAAAGTTGCTTGAAGTTAGATGTCTTATCAAAGCAAGAACAAAAATGAATAAATAAAAAGTCCAAAGTATTAACTGATGAAGTTGGTCATAAAATCTCCAACAGAATTCCCTAGAAAGATATATTCATCAAAATTAAAAGTATATATAGATAGCAGCAGCAACAACAACATGACCAGTAGTAAGATCACTCCTCAAAAGTAGCACAAGTGATGGCCTATTAAACTCCACAATGAAAAACCTTTCGCTGTCCACATTCTTCATTTTCTCTAAATACTACAACTAACCCATCATCATCATCACTGCCATAATATTCTACTGTGACAAAGGTAGCGAAATGACAGAAATATTAGCATGCTGGACAAAATGCTTAGAAGTATTTTGTCTATATTCTGAGTTCAAATTTCACTAAGGTCAACTTTTTCTTTCATCTTTTCAGGGCCGATAAATTAAGTTCCAGTTGCATACTGGGGTCAATCTAATTGGTTGGCCTCTTCCCCAAAATTTTGGGCCTTATGCCCAGAGTAGAAAAGAATATTCTACTGGTACAACTATGACCTCTACTACTTTCACACCTTTCTTTCCACTACTGTCCACCTCAATTTGAATGTAGACCTCACAGCTACATGATAAATCTGCCAACAGTAGATAAAATGAAATCTATAAATACATGCTCCCCCAAAGTATGTCAGTTTTCACAATGCAAGAGACTATGTATATGCAGTAACTACAACTTCACTCATTAACCTCAGACAAAACATGCAATTTGTACAAGAAGCAGCAGCCAACACCAAAACATAAATCTTATGCCACCACTGCCCAACCTTGTATGTGATTTTTCAAATTGCTCCCTTCTGTGCAAATTTTTAATCTGTTTAAGTTGGTGAATGCTGTCATAATCCTAGTCTTCCATTCATCTTTGGTGCTATAAGGAGTCAGTCTCTTGCTCGATTGTGCTCTACACATAATAATCAAAAGGGTTGCAGTGTAGGGAGTTAGGTTGCCAGATGTTAGGGGTGATGTGATCATAGAAATTGTCTGACAGCCATGACTGGTTCTCCTGCTTGTGTGGCATGGTGCAGAGTTTTGTTGCCAGCAGCCATCCTCTTCTTCTAAGGCAGCACTACCTCCTCTAGGTTCTTGATGTAGGCCTCCATGTTGAGTCTGAGACTGTATGGGAAGAGAAATGAAGGTATAACGTCACCATCACTCATGATCACTTGAAATACCATGATGTTGACTGGATGTTTGATTTTTATCACTTTTGATACATGTTTTGCGGATACAGTAAACCAATGGTTGTTCTGTGTGTTCACCATCTGATCCTGGCAGAAATTTTCTCGTTTGAGAAAAACATGTTTGGTTGAAGGGTAATCTTGAGTTTGTTCAAAAGCTTTCTAGCATGGTCCTTCCTCTTGTCCTTAATGGCTTAGGATAAAAGTTGGCCCTTCCTCATCTTGTATGAGGAATACCGAATGTCTTCATGCAGTACCTTCCTGATAAGAAACTCAGACACCCCCATGTCCCTAGTGATGAACCTGATCAACTTGGAAGTATTGTTGTCAATCACAGTCTGGATTTCACCGACAAATTCAGGAGTTTCTTTTCTTATCAAAATGATCGGAGTGAGTTTCCAGAGCTGATGTACCTTCATAATTACCATTAGTCTCATTCAAGTCTTTCCAAATCCTCTGCACTGTCTTCAGATTGATAACCAAATACTCTGAACTGTTCATATTTGAGCTTCCAGCATGAATGCCAAATAGTACAGCACGTTTCTAAATTTCTGGAAGAGTGAATTGCATCATGGTGCTGTTTTTCTCACAAATGTCTCCCATGTGTGGTAAGTAGCTTGCTTAC
>JACXVO010004433.1:540169-550523 GCA_015501135.1 Hapalochlaena maculosa
ATATATATATATATATATATATATATATATATATATATGCATGTATTTTTCTTTACATTTCTTATATATATGTATATATATATATATGTGTGTATGTGTGTGTGTTTCTGCGTGTGTGCGTGTGTGTGGCTCCATAATACGGACTCCTTTATAACGGAAAAATGTGTTCGTATCAAATAAATGGACAACTCACAGGTTTTAAATAAAGTCATTGTCTCTTAGTAAATTTTGTTCCTCGTAAAAATAAAACGGAATTCGAGAGAGAATTTACTTGAATAAATAACATGAAATCTTTGTATAAAAATTTAGATAAAAACATGAAACCTATGGCCTCAAAGTACGTGTTCCATAAAAACTCGGCGATACCCCATGCTATTAAGATCAATATACATACATAGCAGACTTAGTTAGGATATGTAAAATAATATCGCCACTGTGCGACCAGATACACACAGAACTACATGCACCGTATGCAGTTGTCAGGATATGACCAAAAAGATACGATTAGGGTCTATAAGGGGGCAAAGAAGAATTTAGAAGAAATAGTTAGGTAAAATAGAGCAGGTACTTGTCTGAGGTATAGGGGAAAACCGTGGAAAAAACTGGATGGGACCCAAAAAATATTAGAGAAGAAGAACTCTTGGTATGGTAAGGACAAGTACTAGAAAGTTATGTTTGTGGAATGTACACATCATGGGAGTCGGCCCGTCGAATTAGGAAATCCCTTAAGGATGCTAACCTTAGAATTAAGGTAGTAGAACGGCCGGGTAAATCAGTTAAAGCACACTTAAGCAAGACATTCCCCTTTGGTAGACATATGTGCGATAGGAGTAACTGCAATGTATGTGGAGTAAATCCTAGAGTAGAATGTAAAAAAATAGGGAGGTAGTATACCAGTTGAGGTGTATGGAACAGGTTAGATATATGAATACTATCAAAAAATAGGGGGGACCCGCTAACGAGACAAATTTACGAAGCAGTAATTATTTCGGAAACTGAACCACAATTAAACTCTAAATATGAATGGTAGAGTAGAATGAGCCCATATGATGTAGGATGAGAGGGTGATAGTTTATGTTATAGGCAATAAGGGGGGGGGGGCAAATAAATAAATAAATGAATGCACAAGCATACGGGAGCGTGCACACGCACGTACACACACGAAAACCATACGTAAGAGGCACAAATAGACAAGTACTCACACATACAAGAGTCCGCACGCTTAAACACACACAAACACGAGTACGCACACATGAACTTGCGTACACGCCAGGATACACGTGCACAGTTAGATGTAGAAACCAACATAGTTTTAAAATTTTAATCTACTATTACTGAGACAAGCTGGTGAGCAGGTCGCAAAGAGTGTGACGAAAGGACTTTAGCATATGAAGATTCCCTAAAAGCAACAACCTGGGTATAGAAATAAAGTAATATTTGTCAAACTTAATCCTGTGCGTGTGTTTAAAATTTGGTTTTATGGTTTTTCCAAAATACAACTTTATCTGTTTCAACATTCCAATTCACATGCAAAAACTTGCAAACCAAGTACAAAAGCGTTGTGAAAAAAACTTAAAAACAGTGGAAAGTTTTTTAATTAGGAGCAAGGTAAGGTTGAATATTTAAAAGAATTTGCAGCGTGTAAGTTGTTTGTAAGCAATTCCAGAACAACAAATACAGTTACTTTAACAGCAAAATTCTCTATTTTGCAGCGTGCTTTAAGTACGCAAGCACACTTGTAGATTTTCGCAAGTTAAACTAAACTGGCGGGCATATAGCGTCACAGCTATGTCACCAAATTAGAAAAATGGACGTATAGATTTTGTAAAAACATTACCAATACTTGAATTCTAAAATTCGTGTTTGCAGAAATTTAGGACGGAATATGGTTCTAGATTTCAGATTTGGGGCATTATTAAAACCTTGATACACATAGTAAAAAGTCAGGGATTCGTGGTTGCTGCTAAACTCCATATCACCCAGTTCTGAGTTTGGTTATGCTAAATTCTGCTTGACTCCAGCAATACTACTTTGATTGGTGATGACAAAATCCTAGTCAAAGACAAGAAATTAGGTAAGAAAAATAAACTGCCTTAATTCTCTATGATTTTCTCTTTCTTTTTCGTATATGTTACTAAGTATAATATATATATAATAGAATAAATATAAAAATCCAGAGATTTCTTCACTTCCTTTATTCAATATTTTAAATATATTTCTGTTATGGAATGAAACTGCTTTAATATATTTTATAGCGATTTGTCAGGGAGTTTAAAACATCATTCTATACATACATGCTGAACCAGCGTTGGCGCTATGGCGTTTATTAGTTTAAGCTCAACATTTTGTGTATGGTGAATTTATATTTATAGTACTTCGACGGATGGTGTAGTTTCACCTCAATGTTAAGCATATGATTATTTCCTGTATTAGTATAACCAACACACACGCAGCCTTATTGAAACATTGAAATAAGAATCAAGATAACCAGATATTAACTTCCTAACCAACATTCGGCCTGTACATTAGGTCTATATAAATAAATAACATGACTGACAAATAAATCGCCATAAAAATTTCGTTTGTCTCTAAGTATTTTACTTTTTTTTTTTTGAAACCATGGCAAAATCCCGACAAAAAATTTGTGCAGCATGTTTTTGTCAGTGAAAGATTCTCGCTTTCAAAGCGACCAAAAATATGGTTATTGAAATAAAATTTAAATGATCCACTGAAACCAACCGTTTTTGTACGTGCGTGTGTGTGTGTGTGTAGGTGTGTGTGTGCGGGGGAGGGGGTGCGTGCATCCGTGTGTGTCTGTCTTCATGAATGGCTTACAAATATCTACGATTCAGATGTTTTTGTTAAGATCATTATGATGAAGACAGAATCGAAAGATATTGTGCGCAAATTTCTGTTTTCATCTTCGATCATAGCATTCAGCCCGAGGCTTTGGTTGAAAATACATTTCTCTTTATTGACTCAGGTCAATCCCTTTACTTTTTCACAGGCCCTAAATCCCGTTTTCAATATTTGATTTCAGCAAGTTGTTTTACACCTATTACACATATATTTTGTTTTGGACTCGGTTGAAACACTTTAGACTAATGAAAACATTCCCGATATGAACTTTCCTAGGGCTCTCAGCCAACCCCCGTTCAGAAACGTCCAATTTTCTTTCTTATTAATTTTCAACAAGTCGTTTTACACCTATTTCAGTATTTTTTGTTTTTTACCCTTTTGGGCTCGGCTCGAATCTGTAAGTTTGACCGAGGTTTTTTGAAAAACAGCTAAGATATATCGATTTGGCTTGGGATTCAAAAAATTGGTCTATGGTTAGATTATTAGAATTGCTTCGCAGCTTATAGCAGAACGGAAAATATCGGGGGATATGAATATGGATTAATATCCATATTCTACTAAGTAAAATGCGCGGATCCGCAATTTGTAGAAGCTATTCAACAGGATTCTAAATAAGGTGAAATAAATAAATTTGATATGTGTATATAGGCTGAAAGCGGTGCTCCAGCCTGACCTCAATCATTGGCTTAAACCTGTGAAAAAAGATTAAAGATAGTAATTAAGAAATCGGTGGTAATGGCTGTGTTAAAAGGTTGTCAGTTTCAATGCATCACTGTAATAGAGCGTCACTGTAATTAATTTTTTCTCTCTTACGAGAGTTTCATTATCCCCAGTTTCGAGTTCAAATCCCGGTGTATCCGGAGATTTTCTTTCATTTGAGTGGTAAGGATAGAATCAATACCAATAATGTCTCATAACTTCTAATCCTTGTCTACCAAAATTTTGCCTAGTACCAATGAAATAAAATAGGTTTATACATAAGTGGGCGTTCGAATCAAAATCGACATAGCAAATCTATTGGTTATATATCATCCAAGTATCTACGAGACAGTGCGTCGGGAACTCGTATTTACATACATGCGGAGCCGTCATGTGATTGTGTAATGGTCATATTTATTATAATATTTATTTATTTATTTACTACCCACAAGGGGCTATACATAGAGGGGACAAACAAGATAGGAAAGGGAGAGAAATTTGAGGCGGAAAAGTACAGCAAGGTTCACCACCACTCCCTCCCGGAGCCGCGTGAAGTTAAGGTATTTTTCGCTCAATAAACGCGCACAATGCCCGGTGGGGGAATCGAAATCGTGAGTCAGCTGTCCTAACAACTGGGCCATTGCGCCTCCACTATTTATTATAATATAAGTTTTTATATTACCCACAAGGGGCTATACATAGAGGGGACAAACAAAATAGGAAAGTGAGAGAAGCTTGTGGCGGAAGAGTACAGCAAGGTTCGCCACCAATCCCACCGGGGCCGCGTGAAACTAAGGTATTTTTCGCCCAATAAACACACACAAGCCCGGTCGGGGAATCGAAATCGCGATCCAACGACCGCGAGTCCGCTGTCCTAACTACTGGGCCATTGCGCCTCACTATTTATTATAATATAAAATGTTTTATGTTTCGGATCATATTTATAATGTCATTTAGTGCTTCATTTTTATTTGGATTTGGCACTGGTTAATGTTGTTTATTACTATATCATGTATCCTGTTAAGCTATTGCATTATCAATAAGATAAACGTAAGAAAAAAAGAGAGAATAAAAGGAAGACATAGATGCTTATCAATAAATTCTATGGGATCTTCTTTAAAAGCTTAAATCAAACTACAACTTAAAATATTTATTTCCCAGAGAAAAGATTTTATTGAGTAACGTCAAATCATTGCGTGTGTATGTGGGGGGTGGGGGGAGAAAGAGAGTATGGGAGTTTATTTCTTTAAATCCAAACTACTTATGAAGTAAATTGTTTCTACTATAAGCACAAGGCCCGAAACATTGTGGGGTGGGGTGGGGTGGATCATTCGATTCGATCGACTCCAGTGCGCAAGTGGTACTTAATTTATCTATTTCGTTATTACCCACAAGGGGCTAAACATAGATGGGACAAAAGAAGCACAGACAAACAGATTAAGCCGATTAGATCGACCCCAGTGTGTAACTGGTACTTAATTTATCGACCCCAAAAGGATGAAAGACCAAGTCGAGACCTCGGCGGAATTTGAAGTCAGAACGTAAAGACACTTGTGAAGTAAATTTTAAGAAATTGTTGGTACGTAAAGAGAACGCATAGAACGTGTGTGTGTTGATCCTTTTTTCGCCTTTTGTCTGGCTATAAGGGCCGGTTTCCCGGTCTCATGGCGTACAGGTTTCCACCTTGATGGGACGCCAGTCCATCGCAGGTGAGCTGCTAGATGCAGCCGGAGAGAGAAGAGTGAGAGAAAGTTGTGGCAGAATTGTACAGCAGGGTTCGCCACCACCCCCTGCTGGAGCCGCGTGGAGCTGAGGTGTTTTTCGCTCAATAAACACACACAATGTCTGGGAATCGAAACTGCGATCCGACGACCGCGAGTCCGCTGCCCTAACCACTGGTCCATTGCGCCTCCACAGAACGTAGCATGTGATGATTAGTGGTACTCGATCAAGCACAGCAAAAGTCATCAGCCGTGTCCCACAAGACACCGTGTTAAGTTCACTCCTGTTCCTTATCTACAAAAATGGCATCGTCAAGGTCACTAAATACAGTAATATGAAAATTTTTGCAGATGGCTTTAAATTTCTGAAAGTTGTTAACAGGATGAGAAACTGGACAAATCTTCATTCGTACCTAGTTATTGTTACCCAATGCGCACAGAAATATAATATGCAATTGAATGAGAACAATGTTGAGTTCATCTACTTTGGTAAAGCAGCTGTACTTAAACAACCTCACGTTCTTCCTTCAAGCGAAAAACATCACATCAAATATCTCTAGGGACAACACATTATTGATATCTCGACGACACATTATTGTTTAATCAAGTCAAAACATAAATATATTATTTTCTATTAATGTTTATAGCCAAGTGCACATGGCCATCCATAAAATAGACTAAAACATCCCGGTTATTAAAGCTCTAAAGGGCTAAAAGCCCTCAGTTAGCTATAAATTAGTAATAAAAACCTCAAACAGGAGAAGTAATAGCGCTTCCTTTTGTTTCCAGTATCTTCAGACATGATATTTTTCGAGGTTTATATCCGTTCGAGATTAATTCATAGCCAGCTGAGGTCTTTTAACCTTCTGGGGCGTTAATAAAAGCGATGTTTTAGTCCATTTGTGATCGGCCATGTTTACTTAGCTATAATAATTACTACCATTCACGTTGCTATTCAACTCACGTACATTGAGATTTTAAAAGTTCTATTAATATATTTAAGATATTTTTCTACGAAATTCAAAACATATACATATGTATATACATATAAAAGCATCAGATATATATAAGTACAAACACACATACACACGCATACACATAAACACAAACACATACATAATTAATATAGACAGCAGTTTGCTGAAGAGATAATAAATGTAATTAAATATATCTAAGGTGTTAGCAATGTAGATGTTTCTAACACTCTAGTCATGTTTAGTGATAATTATGATTTTCCTTTGTATACACTCACAAACACACACAGACATGCACACACACACACAAACACTCACGTACAGACACACACACAAACATATATATTCTTCACATTTTCAGAAAACAAAAGACGATAAGAGGTGTAGGAATAAAAAGCATTTGTATTTGTTTAACGCTTGAGAAATTTGGAAAAGTCTTTGACATTTTGAGCCTATGCTCTTCGCCAGAAAGGACTAAGTGAAAAAAATACAACGAGAGAATGAAAAACAAACGAAAAAAATACGTGGAATGAATAACAGTTCAACATGATGAAAGAGAGAACCTGAATGAAACGCGGAGGTGGGGGGCGTTGGTGATAATGGTGACACAGTGGAACTCAAGTTGCGCAAGCGCGCGTGTGTATGCGCGAATGATATATACGAGTGTTTACGCATTTATGGGTATGATTGAGTCAGTATGTATGTGTGGGTGAGTTGAAAATTATTTGGGCCTATGTGTGCGCATATGTATAAGTAGCTTAGTACGTATATTATGTGATGTAACGTGCATTTCATGTAGCAGTCTGTGTGTGTGTGTGTGCGTATGGACGGGCATGTGTATTATGTGTGAGGCTGTCACGTATGTGCGCGTGTGTGCAAACGCATGGGCCTTTGCATGCGTAAAAGTGGCCTAGTGTATGCGTTGTATCGAATGATGTACGTCTTCTGTACTTGTGTGTGTGTGTGTGTGTGTGTGTGTGTGTGTGTGTGTGTGTGTGTGTGTGTGTGTGTGTGTGTGTGTGTGTGTGTGTGTGTGCATATAGACGTATGCATATGTGTGAGTTTGACACAGTGAGGCTAACGTGCGTGCGTATGTAAACAGTTGAGCTTGTTTAGGTGGCGTGTTCACCTGTGTATGCGTAGGTGCTTGTGACCATATAGTATGCACATTGGATGGAAGTTGCTGTATTTACGTGTGTTGCATAGTGGTATGTATTGGTTGAGGGTACAGAGGTAGTCGGTGTACATGTATTGGAGTGAATGAGAGGGGTAGTTTCATGTGTGATTCTGTCTAGTTAGAATTAGATGAAGCGAGGTAGCCAGTTGAGATCACAAGGCGCACAGAAAGAAAGGGGAAAATTAATTCTTGCTCGCGGGGAAAGTGTGAGTAAGGGTGACCCCTGTGCAGAGACAGTCTGAACATAGACAGATGTGGAACGGAATTGGGGCAAGACAGCGGCATCATTCTGTCTGATGTCTTGGAGGTGCTCTGTGAACCAGCCAGCCGGTCGTTTGACCAAAGTATAGGAGAAGACAGAGAGAAAAGGAGATGTACTACATAATATTACTGGAAGTGATGTGTTCCGCATGTGTGACCCAACGGAATTGGAAAATCCCAACGCTTGAACTACTGCAGGCAGTTCTGTGGTAACAGATAAAGTGACAGGATTACGGTGTACAAAGGAACTAGGGCTAGGTACAAGACCAGCTTAGAGAATGATGCAAACGGGAAGAGTTAATTTCAGAAGTGCATAGAAAGAAGAAGAAAATAAGTAAGGCCAACTCATGGTATGACAACCAAAAATGATGCTACTTCTTCTTTCTATGCACTTCTGAAATTAACTCTTGTGTATTAGGCAGATCCCATTTGCATCATTCTCTAAACTGGTCTTGTACCTACTCCTAGTTCCTTGTACACTGTAATCCTGTCACTTTAGCTGTTATCACAGAACTGCCTGCGGTAGATGAAGCGTTGGGTTTTTCCAATTCCGTTGGGTGCATAGAAGTGCATAGAAAGAAGAAGAAAATAGGTAAGGCCAACTTATGTATGACAAACAAAAAGGATGCTACTTCTGACAGCAAAGTAGCATGTCTTTTGGGGAAAACATTTGATAAAGTAAATCTACGGATTAAAGTAACAGAAGTGTAGAGCATAACCATTCAAAAAGCTCCTATATGTGGAGAAAAAGTGTAAAATATGTAGTATGAATAAATAATAAGATTATACAGTGACCTTCTTTCTGTCGGTGATTCTATTTTCAAGATGTAAAATCGAATTGCTTTTGAAGAGGGAATTTTGTTTATCTTGTTAATTTTGTTCCCTCTTCAAAAGGAATTCGATTCTAAATTCTGAAAATAAAATTACCGACGGAATGAATGTCAGCCAAGCGGAACAGATAGACAAAGTGTAATGGTTGACCAGCCTGCAACATACCAGATGCCAAAAAACCAATTGACGTCATGAGAAATTCATTCAATAGAAGATTAGACCCACTAAGTAAATTTAGGATATAGATATCAATTACCCTTATAAATATAAATGTATTTAAGTCATTAATTTTTGTTTAGGCATATCAAAGAGAGTAACGCATCAATATATATTAGGTTAGATTATTTCGAGTGAATAGAAATTTAAAAAAATTAAAAATTTTATTAGTTTTTACTAAAATAATCTTAATAAAGGTTTAAACTTTATTCAGAAGTATTGTTATTGTGATGTAAATTTACTATAATAAAGAAAAACAGGATTAATTTAGAGTAAACACCTTAATAAACTTATAAGATTAAGTCGACTTTAAATGAGGCCACTAAATTTATCATGGTTTTAACATATAAGGTACATATATCATCACATATAATAGTTATTAAAATTTACCAGGTAGAGTGTAAATGTTTAGATTAGGAAAGGTATAAAAATATAAATTGATCTTAATTAAATTTAAACTTTAATTAATTAGTATAGATATTTGCTCATAGTGGTACCCTCTTAAATTCAGTTAATTAAATATAAACTAGATAAATAGAATAGGGGTTGATTAATTTAGAGTAAACAGTTTAATAAACTTATAAAATTAATTAGACACTAAATGAAGCCACTAAATTAATCAGAGTTTTAATTATAAGGTACATATGAGATTGATCTTAATTAAATCTGAACTAGGACATAGACTAGATTAATAGAATAAAGAGTAAGGGATTGAATTTTTATTTTACCTTTAGAAGTATAGAATTTGAATTGATTATAATGACATACGATATGCAGATATTAAGTAAAGTTAGGATATTGATATAAATATATTTATTAGAACCGGTACCATAGAATAATTGGGAAGATTAAGCATTCATAATCTTAAACATTTGATCATAGTTTAAACTGTAACTAACACATTTTGATGGTAAGATTATTATTATATGTTAGAATGAACTATGTTCATTTACCTTGAAAATCAGATATTTTGATCTTTTTAATACGTATGCTTAGATCTTTTAATATGTTAGATTAGATTAAATCATGAAGCCTTGCATTCTTTTTCCAACTAAATAACTTTAAAGGATAGATATTTTACGTTTTAAGGAGTTAATACAGTTAGCAAGTAAAGATGTAAATAACGTCAATGAAAATATATGTTTACTGTTTAAAGAAAAAAGGAAAAGTTTCAACAGATGAAACATAAGAATAAAAATTGATTTAATCGTAAAAATAAGAAAATTATGACAGAAATTCTAGTTTTACTAATTAAACTTTAATATATAGAGCCGGTGGTGCAATTATATTATTAATATTAATAAGGATGTTTATTCTTTGCATAAAGGGTAGGATCACTCTCACAAATTTAAGAATGTTCTCATAATGGCAACGGAAAGTTTGTTTATATTTATAACTAGTGAACTGGTTTCATTTAAACAAAAAGAAAATATCCAATCTAATCGGAAAATTAGATAATAATGGCAGAAAGATTGGTTTTAGGAATAAAAAATTAGGACATGGGAGGGTTGGTGTAATTATATTTAATTTTATTAAGTAAGTTTATTTTTCGGATATAAATCGCTTTAAAGATATGTTTCAGATTTCTACAAAAGTTTTTTTTATTAATCTAGATA
>JACXVO010004463.1:51329-61671 GCA_015501135.1 Hapalochlaena maculosa
TTTTTTTTTTTTTTTTTTGTTAATACTTCAGAATAAGTTTTGGTGTATAATTCAAAAATCTACATGTTAAGGGCTACAACAATGTTCAAGATGGTTATTTAATGAATGTAGTTTTAATCATTATTTTCAAACAGTGTTAGGAGACTGCAAATTTAAGTTTATCAGCTATTTTCTATTTGATATTGTTTGTTGAGTGTTGTTTCTCTCCTTTTAGTTTCTTTGTGCTCCTGTCTTTTAATTTCATATTCCCATTGTTTCTTTAATTTTCAATCAAACTAATGTTAAAAAGAAAACAAAAGAACTGTTTTGTATAGAGATTTGTATTTAGACAAAAATATCTCTTAGTAGTGTGTTAGTACTTTTTTTTTTAGTAAGAGGAAACCTTATTTAAGAGTGTGCAGATTGCTTCCTTCTTATACTAACCAGAGAATGTCTGTGTTTTGATATATTGGTTTATAACAAAGGCAATAATCCTATGCTTGCCTAAGTATTATTTAGTGTTACTAAAAGCAACTTCTATTGTAGCCATTACCAATTACGACACATATTTATCAGTATATTTTCTTTTATAACAAATGTCAATTATCGAGAGAGGAGAATAAAAGTAAAGCACCAAATCTTACAGTATTAGGAATTCCATTTTTTTAGGAATCAGTGGTAGTTGTAGTAGTTGTAGGAAAGTTTTGTTAATGCCACTTCTGACACTTTCACTTTCGAAGACCTAAAGGGATTTTGTTTTGGGTCTTTGGCTAAATCCTTTTCTTCTGTACTACGTATCAACTGTTGAAGCAGTTGATACAAGCGTCGTCAATTTTTTCACTGGCCACCTCCTTATAATTACTTGCCCTTTATTACCTGCTGCTGCTACTACTACCACTGACTGGTGGACAGTTTATTTGGTGTCTAGTTGGGGATTTTAATGGCTTTGTTTAAATATGAGACAACTGGCTGCTGCTGTGAAGTAAACAGTTTGAAGAGGAAGCATTCCTGGAAGGATATAATCGTGTCATGTGCTACAGATGTGTACCTACCTACTCTTGGGTATGTAGAAAGATACTTTTCTATCAATGACGTCACATTATCTGTCAATTCTCCGTGCAATTTGTTTAAACTATTCTTGGAGTGTAGTAGAAATTACTGCCCACAATGTAATATGTTGGGCTAACCGATTCCTTATCTTTAGGAATATGCATAAAAGTTCAACCAAAATGCTAATTCCATACTTATCTTTTTTTTTTAATTCATGTTTATTATAAAATGTACACTTTTTTTTAATAATTAATTTTAAATTCCTTAAAGTCCAACTGGTATGTATCTTTTATTTTTGACCTTTTTTTCCCCTCCTGTCTCTATCATATAAAATTAAAATGTTTATAATGTTGAGGCTGAATATCTATAAGATCTCATGCTGATTCTTGTGAAAAGGTTTGTAAAATTGCCGCTTGTGTTTTTCTTCATTTGTTTCTCAATTCCCCTTTTTTTTTTTCCTACTTCCTCTTGCCTTTTAAAAACGCAAACAATTGTTACCAATAATCTAGCCCCTGTGTTGTTTTTTTCATCACGAAACATTTATAAATGAAAAGATGATCGACTTAGTCATCTGTATTTTACCAAACTGTTTTTTTGTTTGTTTTTTTTTCTAGAGTGTTGTTTGAATGTTTGTCTAAAGTGATATGTAGCCTTTTTTAGTACATTAAAAAAAACAGCAAAAAACATTATCCCTTGCCTTTCTTTGCTGACAACAACTACAACAGTAATTTGCAACACCCTTGTTCTTGTCCAGCTGTGCTGATGGCCACTGGTGGTGGTGGTGGTGGTGGCGGTGGTGGGGGGTATAGTGGTTGTGTAACTGCCACTGGTACTACTGCTGTCGCTGCTGCTACTGCTACTCCTGCTGCTCTACGTTGAACTCATCCACGGCCTATTACTTATTGTGTCATAGCTTACAGCTGATTATATTATTCATCGTGTATTATACAGTTTGTTTGTTATGCACCTTCGTATGAACATGGTCGTCTGTCTTTGTAGGAAGAGGAGCGGAAAAAGCGAGAGGATCTTGAGCGTATAATGGAAGAAAACAATAAAAAAATTGAAGAAGCTCAAAGAAAATTGGTAAGTTGGTGACTTAGATTGTTGTTTGTCTTTGATTTTATTGAAGTAAAATGTTAAATATAGAAGTGTGGATTTAATTCTACCCCAAGTACAAAGTTAGAAATTGCTTAATGATAATTAACATCGAATATTACTAAATAAAATACTTTTCTACTCTAGGTACAAAGTCTGAAATTTGGGGGAGCAGGCTAGTTGATTAGATTGATTCCAATATGCAACTGGTACTTAATTCGACAATTTAAACTCAGAACATAAAGGCAGACGAAATACCACTAAGCATTTCGCCTGGTATGCTTGTCATGTTCACTGCTTTAAAAGATTGAAGGACATTTACAGCACCTAGGTTTACGAAGTAATAACCCATTTAAGTACTAACGAGATGCAATGTTGCTTAACTTCGATGATCGGGTGAGAACCAGTGTTTTCAACATATGGCCATAAACTAAATAAAATAGCCTGAAATATGAGGTTAGCCCTTTACTATTTGCAAATAGGGCTTTGATAATATATTGTGGATTTTAGGAAAATGGAAACCGCATTAAGTAAGCCCTGCTTAAAAAGGTTTGAGAAGTCTCCATTGTCAATGATTTAGTGACTTTAAAAATGTGTGCCAGTGACACATAAAAATGTGTGCCAGTGACACATAAAAAGTGCCATCCGAATGCAATTGATACCAGGCCAGGCCAACTAACCTCCATGCCTATGGGACGTAAAAAGTTCCATTTGAGTGTGGCTGATGATAACACCCACAATACGCTCGGATTAGTTGGCATCCAGCTGTAGAAACATTTCCGGGCCAGACTGGAGCCTGGTGCAACCATCAGCTCTTCAGGCCTCAGTCAAACTGTCCAACAACGATGATGATGATAACAATGACAGATTTATGTGTCATGTGACAAGTCTATCTATAGTTTATGTTCAATTCCCACGAAAGAAAACTTTTCATCAACTTGCCAACAAACAATCCTACTACTTCATCCATTTCCAACACCTCGGATCTCTATATCTTTTCCCCTAACATCAGTTCCCTTAGATCTAGATCGACCAACTTTATCCAACACAAGAATCTTCTGTCGGAACTTTTTGCTGTGGATAGGTAGCTACACTACCTTATATCACAGCACAATTAAATCCCAAATTACCCCCAGTGTTGTCTCTATCATCATTGCTTAACGTCTGTTTTCTATGCTGGCATGTGTACTTCTATAAATCGTCAATCTACTTGCTGTCATCTCCAACAATATGTACTCTTGTTTGATCATTAATGGTACAATAGCCACTTTATAGTTTTCTTTAGTCCTTCATTGACTGCATTGTAATGTCTTTTTCTTGACGGGCGGGTCATCAGTACCACCAGCCAGTTACTCAATACCAACCTCATTTGCACCATGTTCCCACCGGCACAGGAGCCATTCAAAGGATACTGGCATCGGCCACATTCAAATGGTGCTCTTTACGTCACTGGTACAAGTTTAGTGCATAGCAAATTATTGTTCATGTGTTCGTATAAGTGCTTTCTAACATTGTATTGAGAATTTTTATTTGAGGTCTTACGCATTGAGTAGGCCCAGTTCATGTGGTTTCAAATTACTGCAGGCAAAGAAGTACAAGCTCAAGATTTTGAAACCAATTCTTAAATTCTTTTGTTACCGTATTTCTGTTGAGATACTGTGTTTCTTTCAATTAATTTAGTAAAATAACTTATTTTACTAATTTCTTAATGAAAACTAACTTAAGTTGGTGTTAGTTACAATTTATGTTCCTAAGGTTTGGTAGAAGATTTTAATTCACAACTAATGAAAACAAGACATTTGTACCACAAAGCTAGAGCCTGTTTCAGTAGGGTTGGCAAAGAAAGGGTTAAAAAGACTACTTTTCCAATTGTAATGTTGAATTTTATGATAACGATATATCCAAAAGTTGGAAATTTTCTTTTAAGAATTCATCATCATCATCATATGTCTGTCTTCCATGCTGGCATATTTAAAATTGTTTGGAGTTTATGATAAAACTTGCAGCCCTGCAAGCTTTCACAATAGCATTCTCTTCATATTATTCACCGTTTCCCATTTCTAACGGAGAGGACAAATTTCATTGTGGTGTGTGTGAAACAAGCACACATCACATTGACAAGATCCAAGATGGTTTAAATGCTGCAATGATGTTTGCCTTGTTCTGCTATTATATTGTGTTCTTAACATGTCTATGGAAAGATATCCCCACAGAAAATCCACAAAGTCATGCCGTCCATTCTCTATACATGTCTAATTTTAATTTAATGTTGATTCAAGAAATGGTTGTCATAAGTTGTTTGAAATGTCATTCAATAAAAACTCCTGCCTTGCCTTCGTTAAACCTGAACAATACTTAACCAGAATGTGTATGTTGTCTTAACTATGTTAGGCACATGTTTTTGCTGGGATCATGTCTTATAGCCTGACCCTTCTCTTCAGGGCCAGAATATATGTTCACTTCCAACAATGACACAACAAAACACAAGTGAAGGCTGCTATCAAACTATTTCTCTCACAGTTGGAGGTGTGTGTGTGTGCTATTGCTTTGCACACAAACTTTTAAAAATATGTATCTACAAATTTTGTTAAGGAGTCAACTTAATTATTTTTTAAAACTAGAGCAACCATATGATAATTGAGGATATCTATCATTATGCAAGTGGCACCTGTGTCAGTAGCACATAAAATCACTAAACGCTTGTGTTATGCAAATGGCACATAAAAACACTCCCACTCTAGGTGTGGTTAGCGTTAGGAAAGGCATCCAGCTGTAAAAACGAAGCCAAACCAGGCTGGAGCTCGGTGCAGCCACCCAGTCTCATCTATGCTTTGGTGGACAATGGATGTTAAAAGATAATGGTGAGGCATTGTTTTTTTTTTTGTATTTTATTTTATCTTATTTCTCTTTCAGGCTGAAGAGCAGTTGAAGCTGGTTGAAGAACAGCGAAAAATTTTAGAAGAGAAACAGAGAATGGAAGAGGAGGAAAGGAAACGAGTGAAACAAGAACAAGACAGAATTTTAAATAAGAAAAATGCTCGACCAAAATTATCATTCAGTTTGGGAAAATGAAAAATTTAAGACTGTAATGTAAGGAAATCTAAAATTAGAAAGTTATTTTGTGTAGGCAATGTTGACAATAAGATACAAATTAAGGATTTGGTTATCTTTGTGGAGAGCTTGCTAAAGTAAAATTTAAAAGTGACCTGAAATAGAATTGCAGAATATACTTCAAATTCTATTTTGCAGAGGTCTTGGAAGAAAAGGGAAAAAATTTGGATTGTGTTTACTACATTGCATTATTCATGAACTTTTTTTTAAACCATAAGAACTTATAAGGTTTTTAAAATCTGGTCTTCCTTAGAAAAAGATTCCCTTTTTCTCTTGATTATTACTTTTTTTTTGAGAGAGAGAGAGAGGATTCTTAATCTTATCAGGGATTAGCAGTCATGGATTAATTAAAAGAAACCTTTTTTTTATCTTTAACACCAATTGAAAAAAAAGGGAGGGAAAAAAGCCACAATTAGTTTAGGTTACTGGTCTGTTTTCTTTGTTGAAAGATTAAAGCGCATGCATACATTTGCGTCCGTATTAAGTAAAATATCGATTTCTCCTGGCCATTGATGTTTTACGAATTAGGAGTGTTAATCAAATAATGTTTTTCTGACTAATTTAAATGCCTTGTCAGAAAATACGTTATGTAGTGAATTTGATGGGTATGTCATTGTTGACGATTGGTTGTTACTCTGAACAGAGGTGATTGCATTTTTAATGTATTTTATTTCACTGTTGCAAATCTACTACTGTCTAGTTGGCACTGTAACTCCACTTGCTTTGTGGCTTTCTTGACAACACTATATTCTCTTGTCATAAAGGAATATAGTTGTTTACAAACTAGTTCGGCTTAAAATATTTAGCTGAACTCTGTGAACAATATCACACCATTAAGATCAGCGGTGTCACTAAATCATTTCCTATTGAATGGTGCATTGTTATAGAACAAACATTACAGCAAAATGCTGTTTTGTTTAATCAGAGTTAAAGATGCAGGGTTGGCTGGACTTTTTCATTGTTAAATGGTATCGCTTGACTTGCTGCTTTATAACTGCAGCCATTTCTCTCACTCCTCCATATAATTACTGCTCCAATTGAACAAAGTGTAAAATTTCAAAATCTCTAGAAAACGGCCATTTTCTATTTCTTTTCAATATAGATTATGGATATCTTCTTGAATGTAAATGGTTTCTGTGCAATAGTTAAAAAGTACAGAACTTTTCTTTTTTTCAAATGTACATTTAGTGTACTTCTGGATCTCATTGCCATCTTTCCTTCCCCAACATTTTTGTACAGTTTTTACATCTGTAGCAAAACTTGTTTCATTCATACATTTTGCAAACTTCTCTCTCTCTCTCACTTTTTCATTCCTACTCCCTTTCAAAAGCCCAGATGGTTGTACCTTGCAGTGTTCAAATGTCGGCTTATTAAAATCAGTTGAATGTTACCCAAGCTTGATCTACATTTGTACATTTTGATACTTTCATAAGTGATCTCCTTTTCATAGGAAATGCTTATACAAGCATTTGAAAGGTCTTCTAATGGATAATCTGATGATGGAAATAGATGCTTGCTCTCAAAAATCTCTTCTATTCCTGTGCAATGAGCCATTTAACGAACAACTGGTACTAACTAATATCCTGTTAGTATATACTGAACATAACATTCTCAGGTCTACTGATGGACCCAGCTGTATATTTCTATGCCGAGCCAAACCAAGACTTACAACATTCTGCCTACTTCAACTTTAGTGCATTTACTTCCGAAGGTTTGGCAGTAGCTTTGAAATTTGCTTGTTTGACTACTGTGTAGTCCAACTTCCCTTTGTTGTTTGTACGTATGTTTTTTTTTAAACTTGATCACTTGTCCTTTCATTTCATATCCCAAGTTCATGCTTAGCATTATACATATAGTTAGCTTTTTTTTTATACTGTCTGTTTCAGTACATTTTGATATTTAAGGGACATCTGAAATTTAATCTAGTTCATAACATTTTTACATTTAATTTTTTCAAGAAAACAATTACAAAATAGTGATGCTTTTACAAAAAGAGTGAAGTCTTGAGTCTTGGTTGTAAAAATTTTCAAGCAGCCCCCCTCCCCCTCATATCATCTTCTGTAAATACACATGAAATCATTAAAGCATTTAAATGAATGTAGTTTTGCTTTTTCATTTCTTTTAAATATTTAATTTGATCATGCTAGAAAAATAATGAATTTCAATGAAACGGTTATAAACTAAAATGAACACTTAACAGTTTCTGGTATTTAACTTTAAAGCTGAGGATTTTGTGTATTTCTTCTATAATTTCTTAATGTGCAAACACATGGCATTGCACTCGTGATTCTGATATTGTGGTTTCAATTTCTGAATCAGGTGTGGTGTTGATCAAAAATACTTCATATTCTAGTTGACTCAGTTGATGAATTCCTGCAAAAAGCTGGGAGTGAGTGTGAGCTAAGTCACTTTATACGCCATGGAGATGAAGTTAGGCTCTGGCCAGAGGAGTTCTGGGGTTCATGACTGACCTGAGCTATCTTAATACAGTTGTCAGTATTTAAAATGACAGGGGCATTTTCATTTATTTAAGTCCTCATTTAACAATGATGTATATATGCCTTGATATGCAAGGTGTGTAAGTCTTGAGTCTCCAAAACAAAACATGGTACAAGAGGTGTAGTGATTATTTTTCAACATAGTCCCTCTAGGTGGCTGAATATGAAAATGAGCAAGAATATTCCAAAAAATCTGTACTTAATGGGGAAAATGTTTCGCTCAAAACATTTTCATATGCCCCTCATATAATATTTAGTATAACACCAAGTCAGATCTGTTAAAAAAAATGGCATTTATAATGATCTGGCCTAAGTTTTTATTGACTAATCATGCTGCTTTGTAGATGCTCTGTGCTAATTTTTGTCTTTTTGATAGATTCAATTAACCTTTCTCTGACGATATATAGTTAAGGAATGCACCGAATCTACTCTACGGCAAGACATGTACCTCCTGTTCCTTTAATCTCATCAACTGGCTCAAAGCTGTTGCTCTATATTACTATTACTCCCGCTTCCTAGCAGAAGAGATATTAGTCTTGCAGGTTATTCAGTGACCTTTCTCAGTGCTTGGTGCCATGTAAAAAGTACTCTATAGAGTGGTTGGTATTGGGAAGGGCATCCAGCCATGCCAAAACAGACTGTTGTAAAACCTGTTCCTCCCAGTGGTGTGTTGTGTAATTGCCATTGTACTGTAGTTTTTTTATGCTTGTAACCACAATAGTTACTCATCAGATACTGTTGTATCTTTGTATAGGATAGAAATACATCAACTACTTCTGTTTTACTGTCACCAATAGCTAGAACTGCCGATTCAATCCTCCCTTGACAACTGGCTACTGGTCAATTTATAATGGCTGTTCCCTACCACTGTTTACCGGGAGAGGTATACAGTTTCACAGTACAACATAGACAATGGAAGATTTTTCAGCTTAGAAGTCATTGCTGATATCCAGGTGAGAGAGGAAGTCCTTTCTACATGTATTGCTATACAGAACAAAGTTGTAAGGTAGAATTTTACCTAGACAACGGAGAGGAGGTTGGCAGCCATTTCTCATTGAAGAATGAATAAGATATGTCTTGTGCTACACCATGAAGAAATTCACTTTGTGACCTTGAATCTACTGCATGACACTTTGGGATAGTCTTCTACTGGAGCCTGGAATTAACAAAACGTTGTGGGTGAAATTTGGTAGATGGAAACAATACAAAAACTCACTGAATGACCAGTTCCTGGGTAGTAAACTTAATGCATAGACTTTGCAATATGAAAAGGAGACCTGCACAGCAGATTGAAAATAATCCTTTAACTTTCTTGTTTGTAAGCAGTCCAGCTGAAAGTCAAGTGCCTCTAAATGAACCTTTTAGAATTCCATGTTTGTACTAACCTTGAACTGGAGAGAAAAGATGACATGAATTAGGTGGTGGGCAGGCTCCCTTTATGTTAGCCACAGGACTATGTCTCTGGCAGAGTGTCTTCATTGAGAAACCTTTTCCAATACCTTTTAACAAACAAGCACTAAGAAGAGAAGATTCTGGTCAGAATGATTTCCACAGCAGGGATAGCACCAGAGTGTGTGGGGAGAATGGAAATCAATTAATGTTATCCACTCCAAGCCAATGATTACGTTTCTCCAGAGATTTTCAATGAGCTAGAAATAGAAGCCAAATTCCCCTCAAAGCACACTTTATTTAACAAGAGTTAAAACATTTGATGAAGAGAATACTATATATATTTCTTTACTACCAACAAGGGGCTATACATAGAAGGGACAGACAAGATAGGAAATATAGAAGGTTGTGGCAGTAGAGTACAGCAGGGTTCGCCATCACCCCCTGCCGGAGCCGCGTGGAGCTAAGGTATTTTTCACTCAACAAACATATGCAATGCCCAGTCTGGGAATCAAAACTGAGTCCGCTACCCTAACCACTAGGCCATTATGCCTCCACACAGAATACTATATAATGGAGCATTGTGGACAGCCAGCATCTAAACCAATTCAAGATAATAATAATATGGTATCTGCCAGGATAACTTAGCTTGTAATGTATCCAAATATATTATGCACAAAGTTAAGATGAGATGTTTACAGCTGGAATACCTTTTTTGTCACTGGTCTCCTTAATAGAAATTGACCTAGTGTTAAACAAGTGTATATATACTGTAATAATCATTATATATATAATTTGTGCAATGTTTCTTACATTCAATAATTTCCTTTTAATCATATTCAGTGTTTTGTAATCAACTTCTTAAGTATTTCACATCTCTAAGCATCAACTGCTGTAGGTTTTATGAACATTTTTAAGCAGCAGCCAGTTTCTAATTTCATCTCGGAAAGAAAAAAAAAATCAATGGACTTAGTAATAAAAGCACCATGATAAATGGACGTAAAACTGGTAGATTAAGTCTTTACCGTAACTTTTATTTTCTAATTATATTTTGCTACTTTTGAAAAAGAATAGTGGATGAAAATTTCATGTTATAATGAAGACACATCAGATCAAAAGACCTTTTCTTTGATCAGCTATTTTTAGGTTGGGCGCAAAGAGAATATAAACTTTAATTTACATAGGCACAGGAGTGGTGTGTGGTAAGTAGCTTGCTTACC
>JACXVO010004463.1:243075-253224 GCA_015501135.1 Hapalochlaena maculosa
ACAGTTGGATGCCCTTCCTAACACCAACCACTCTGGCCGTGTATTTGGTGTGTTTTATGTACCACCAGCACAAATATCAATCACGTTCAGATAAAGCTTTTCAAGTAGCACTGGCACAGGTGCTTGCCAAGCCACAGTTTTGGGTCTTGGGTTTTCTTGACTTGATATGTCTTCTCAAGAAGATATAGCTGGTAAATTGATTAGATACTGATCATGCTTGGAAGGTTGGACACTGGTCATGGACACAATGCTGGCTTTGGTTTCACACGAGTCAGTAGGTTCTCTTATGCATATCAGATTACCGGCACTTGATTCAATATGTCTTCTCTAGCATATCAGATTACAGGTGCAGCAAGGGTACTTGTAAATTGGTCATGTATAGATGGGGAAATATTACTTTACTCAGAAATAGGTAAGGGTTGCATCAAGGAAGCATGCAAAAGTGGACATCAAAATGATGATGCTGATGCTGATGATGATGAATGACAACAAATATAAAAATTACAAGAAAGACAAATGAATAACTTCCAAAATTTATTTATTTCAGAAATGGATTCAATTAACTTCCGCAATGCATAAATTGTTTTATCATTAAAGAATAATGATTTTTTTAAAAAGCAGATTGACTACACTTTCAGTTTATGTTACAGAGCCATCAGAGTGAGAAAATAAGTAATATGTTATACATATTTTCAGATTATTTCAACAAGAGTAGATAGATGTAGGAGAAGACTAATAATTGGCAAAATATAAAAATTCCTTATAGATAATAAAAGTTTGAAGCTGAGGGTGGGAGAGAAAAAAAGAAGAGATTTTTATTATAGGCTAATACAAGTGGGACATGTTGGAAAAATCTGCTAAACAATATCATGATTTAAGTGTGAGAATATAATAAATCTTTTAAATAGAATTGCTAGTAAAATTGAACAAAGTTCATAGTATTAAATGTCAAATACCAACAAGATAACAGAACAGCATTGCAACTTATAGAATTGCCTGCTTATGCTTGCACAGTTTCCTGGGATTCTCCAGGTGGTGGAAGTTTAATATCTGATGGCTCCACACCCCAAATCTCACGAGCATACTCACTGATTGTGCGATCGCTGGAGAATTTGCCAGAAGCAGCTATGTTGTAAACACATTTTTTGGCCCATTCATTAGGATTCTGTGGAAGGAGAAAAAAAAAAAAGAAAAGATATACACGAGTTTCAAACATTCTTAAAAAATGAAAATCTTGTATATTATTTTGTTCATAATTGTTTTTTTATAATGGAGATTTAGGAAGACATACTTTCAGATAGGAGATATAGTAATATTGTGTGGTTACTGTGGTTTATGGTTTACATCTCATTAGGTGTTTTATAATATCGTGATAACAGTATTTATCAAGGACCTAGTCCACTAATTTATCAGTGCAAATAGTTTGTTAACTTGCAATACAGACCTTCAATACTTGAGTGATTTCCTAAAGACTGAAGTGGAGAGCATTTATAATGTATTCTTACATGAATCTCTACATCAAAATATAGACTTAGTGGTTCAATGATATTAATATCAACTATTCTTTTCTACACTAGGTACAAGGCCTAAAAGTCTTGGAGGAGGGAGCCAGTTGATTATATTGAGCCCAGTATGCAACTGGTACTCAATTTAAAGACCTGAAAGGATGAGAGGCAAAGTCAACCTTGGCAGAATTTGAACTAAAAAAGTAAAGACAGACGAAATCCTGCTAAGTATTTTGCCCAGCATGCTAATGTTTCTGCCAGCTCACTATCTTATTAGTATAATCAACTATTGAACAGAAACTGGACTCTATATTTTTTTTTCAGCACGTGGTCTCAAATTATAAGCCACAATTATTAAAAGTATCTATTTATAGGAGTGGTATATTACTGGTTATCAGGCAGTTCTCTCTCAGTTAAATAACAGTGTAGTGGATACTAGTGAATACTCAGCATAAAATAATGTTCGCATGAGCATAGCAGGTATCAATGCACTATGTGATGTTTTTCTCTACCATTGGCCGAGTCTTGCATATGGGAAGTTTGTTTCTTCTTTGCGCAGCAGAGTACAAATTAACCAAACACAACCTGCTATTCACATCCCGTGACAGTCGTAACTGATAGCTATGTGAACCACAGAGCTCCTATAAATAGAAACAACTTTCAGTTTTACAAGGGCTAGTGGTTGGAGAGACCTTCTGAGGTCGCCACTGGTCCCAGAAGCAGCAGTCATCATAGTCTCTCGTCTACATACCAAGCGTTCACAGTGATCATCCAAACTCTAATACAACCAAACGATAGAGACAGCAATAACAAAATACATAGCAACATACCATCTAACATCTACTCACTGTATATAACCTGTAAATAAATTGTTGATATTCCACTCTGAAGCTCGACCTTATTTATTTTCCAACCATGTATGCATGATGGTTGGAGTCTGGCCAGCTTTGACCATTGTTTGTTACAACAGCATTACTGAACAGAGTTATCATTTAAATTTTGAAGATACTAGAGAAACTGTTGAGAGAGCTGGTAGGTCAAGCAACTATAGTAACAAATTTTGTAAAATCCTAGATGTAGTGACTGATAAATGGAAATATTTCCTAAAAAATAGACAAACTGAAGAATTAACTATTTACAGAGATGCCCCACAGGCATCACTGCAGAAATGCTTAAATCCTGAGGTGGTGTGGATCTTACCCTAGGTATGCAGGTAGGCACCCCTCCTGGCAACTTTTGTGCTGGTTCTCTTGATATCTTATAAAGTCATTGGTTGAGGCAGCCCTGCAGCCACAGGACTGGCATCTGTGTCAGTGTATCATGGCACATAAAAATCACCGGACATGTTCAAGGTAGTCAACGGTCCCACTAAAGAGGTGCCTGTCAGGGGCACATAAAATCATCAAGCATGTTGTGGAGTGACCGCTAGTGCCTTGCAATGGGCATCCGTGTGGGTAGCACGTAAAATCACCAAAATCCCTTGTGTCATGTGAATTGCGTGCATGCAGGTGGCATGTTAAAACACCAAAACTCTGTGTCACACGAATGGCACACGTGCGGGTGGCATGTAAATACACCACCCACTCTTGGAGTAGTTGGCATTAGGAAGGGCATCCAGTTGTAGAAACTATGCCAAACCAGACAGGTGCTAGGCGCGGCCATCCAGCCTGCCAGCCCCGGTCGAAAACGTTTAACCCATGCCTGCATTGAAAACGTACACTAAACGATGATGATGATGATGTATTTGCATAGCAAATAACTTGATCTGAGATTGTATTCTGAAAGAAAAACAATTACAGTATGGAAGGTGTTTATAAACCATTTAAAAAAACACACACATACACATAAAAAAACATTCACTTCAACGTTTAAATTAAATTTGTCAAAATATTTGTCACTTTGTAACTATGACTTGCTCACTGACAAAATCATTGCTGCATCTCAAGAACGATGCTGTATCATGGTTTTGTCAGTGAGCAGGTCATGGTTACAAAGTGAGGAAAATATTTCAAGAAGTTAAATTTAAATGTTGAAGTGAATCTAACAGGTTTGTTTTTTTTTTTGCATTTTTTAAATGGCTTATAAATATCTTCCATGCTGAACAAAATGAATAAATAAATAAAAACAGTGAATCCATTCAAATGACAGAAATGTAAATAGTCTTAATTTTCTTACCTTGAAAACTTCCTCAACTTGAGATTGGGCTTTGATGTAACTCTCAAAATCAGCACAAAGCATGTAACTGAAATTGGAAAACGCCAAAATAATGTAATAAAAAAAACCAACGTAACAAATATCTAACAAAGATGAAAAGAAAAAATTCGCTTGTAAACCTGGAAATAAAAATAATGACAAAAGTGATAACGATCTGCTACACAGTATGTTTCATTGACTGCTTATCAATGTATCTGAGAAGGTTGGAGTTTAGAACCTCTATTAAATGGATCATATAATTTTATTTCAGCTAAGCCATCATAATCGTTTAACGTCCGTTTTCCATGCTGGGATGGGTTGGACAGTTTGATTGAGGTCTGCGTGTCCATTTCCAGGACTTGTGAAATTCTATTGAACTGTGCTACCTATACCAGAAGACATTAAGCCTTTAGTGTTTAAACCAGCTATATCCAGCCCAAATATTCTACTCATTTTATGCTCAAATTGGCCAGAACCAGCATCTCCACCCACTCTGCAATGTTATTCTAAAAAATAATTACATCTTTCAAATTTTGAAGCTACAAGATAATACCAGATTAATTTTTTTAAATGTGAATGAATAAGGATTACTTTTGACATACTAATCTAAATACTAAAGGGTTAAATGATGATGATACAAATAAAAGAGAAAAATCACTTACTAGTCACCATATGTCAGGGTGTTATAGATATCTGTGAAAAGTCCAGGCTCATGAGAGCAGAAATAATTGTTATGGATTTGCTCTAAAATTTGTTTAAGCTCAGGTATCTTTTCAATGAAATCATGAGGATTGTAACTGTTGAAGATAATAAAAAACGACACAGAGTTATATTTTGAATATAGCCTTCTAAAAATAAACAATCACATTTAATATTACAAAATTATGAAACAAAAGAAATTAATTTTAATGTATATTGTTGAGTTTGGCTGAAGTTATAGTTCATAACAAAGAAAATTACCAATAGATAACCCCACACAAGTGAGCAGAGTCATAAAGAAATAGTTATTCCAACTTAAAATTCTTACTTTCATTGGGTCTAGATTTAATAAGTACTTGATTTGTTTTCTAAAGCTTACACAAATTCGTTTCAGTATTATTGACAAATGTTTATAAGGATATACTGCTGTGTCTGGGAAGAGTCATTCTCTTTTAGTTCCTTATGATTTAATACACTCACCGGCAAAATTTCCACTTATTTCCTTTATTTTTTTTAAAATTTCATTTCATCTTGCAACCTTTACAATTGTTTTGACTGTGCATTATTCATACTGTTTGTTTGTTTGTGTGTGCACATGTTCGTATATGGTTAGTGTGTGTGCATATGTATGTATGTATGTATGTATGTATGCATGCATGCATGCATGCATGCATGCATATGTATTCATGTATTTATGTATGTGTGTGTATATATTTGTATGTATGTATTCTGTATATTCATGTGTTTGCATGTCTGTGTTTGTGTGGTTTTATGAATGTCTCCTTGTGTGCGTGTGTTTTGAAACTATGTACCCTGTTTGTATATATGAATGTCTATCTCCATATGTGTGGATGTGTGTCTCTATATATCCTTGTATGAAGTAAAGTGTGTGCACATGTATGGTCATGTGTTTCAGTTTTCATTTGTGTATGTGTGCATATTTGTGTTTGTTCAGTGTATACAAAATAAACACCACACACATCTTCAGTAATAAAGCATTGTTGCAAATTTAGTCTACATAAGAGAAATTTGAGAACTTGAAACTAATTGATAGAATTTAATCCAGTAAAATTAACAAATTCCTTCAAAAAGACATGGGTGTTTTGAAGAACTTGAAAAAACATTAATGGATTCCAAAATGTTCATTTCTTTAAAATTTAAGAAATTTGCTCATTTTGCTGAGTGAAAATTCTTTATAAACAATGGAAATAATAAACACCAAAAGTTACTTACTGGCCCTTTAATTTCTCTACTTCTTCAACAGTCATACCAAAGATGAAGATGTTTTGTGGCCCCATTTCTTCTCTCATTTCAACATTGGCACCATCAAGTGTACCAATTGTGAGACCACCGTTCAGTTGGAATTTCATGTTACCAGTACCAGAAGCTTCTGTACCAGCAGTAGAAATCTGTTCACTGAGGTCAGCTGCAGGCATGATTTTTTCAGCAAGAGATACGCGATAGTTTTCCAAGAAAACGACTTTCAGGCGATCTCCAATGATTGGATCATTATTCACAACATTTCCAACCGAATTGATGAGTTTAATGATTAACTTTGCCATGTGGTAACCAGGAGCAGCCTGAAGTGAGTTTTCAAAATAAATATGTTAATTTATGGTCTCAAGTAAAGTTTTTTTCCTATAATTTTCATCCAAGTTTATTTGTATAGGCTTTGGTAACTATAGCCTTGAATTCATACCATATAATAGTCATACACATATTCAGCTACGATACTCAGTACATAAGAATTGCTATGGTTTCAATTTACAACTAAAATAGCAACACATTTTATCAGGCTTCACATATATTAAGTACTTTTTATTATATGTAAAATTACCCCCACCCCCAAACAAAAAAAAAACAATCCTCACCTGTTTCCAAGCAAGGTAATATTTACCCCTATGCAAGCATGTCATGGAAGGTAGGAAATGAAGGACATTGCATGAGATCCTCATCATCCAAACTATCACACAAAAATCAAAGCAAAGAAACAATAAGACACAGGCACAGATCATCATTTAATGTTGGCATTCTATGCTGGCATGAGTAGGGCTTATTTCAGTTTCCATCAATCAAATACACTCACAAAACTTTGGTCAGCCTAGGTCCTCAGTAGAAAGCACTTGTCTCAAGTGCAATGCAGTGGGCCAGTTGCCATGTGGTTAGAAAGAAAAATTCTCACCATACAGTCATGACAGCACCTAAATAAACCCGATTTTCTAAAACTGACCCGTTTTAAAGCATTTGCATAAAACTATTTCACCTCTGAAAATATGTTTCACTTCCAGTGTGTGACAATATCAATCAGAGGACATTTTCAATAGTCTGTTTTTTTTTATTTTGTTCTTGCACCAGGACCAGAAATTTTTCAACTGTACTTTCATCTCAATCAATACAAATACTTGAAAAGTTTCCTTTGAATTTCATTTTGTTTTTCTATAACAAACTTAATTAAACTAAACATTACTTATCCTCCTCCTCCTCATTTAATGTTTATTGCCCATGCAAGTATGGGTTGGACGTTTTGACCAGAATTGGCAGGCCAGGTGGCTGCACAGAGTCTGGTTTAGCTTGGTTTCTATGGCTGGATGCCCTTTCTAATGCCAACCACTCAGAGTGAGAGTGTTTTTATGTGCCACCTACACGTGTGTCATTTGCATGACATAGGGGTTTTGGTGATTTTCATGTGTCACCAACACAGGTGCCACTTGCATGGCACCAAAAATTACCTTGACCACATTTGCTGATTTTATGTGCCACTGGTGTAAAGATGACCTCAATAGCATGACTTTTCAAAGAGTGGCAAATTAACAAGTTTTCTTCAATGTCACCTTCATCAATACAAACGCAACAGCTAAACTGACAGAGTCTTGATAGATAACAGAGTTTCTACCCCGATATGTTGCTTTCAAATTTGGGTACAAAACTAGAAACTTAGGGAGTGGGGATAAATTGATTACATCAACTTCAATGTTTGACTGGTTTTTATTTTATCAATCCTGAACAAATGAACGGAAAAGTTGACCACAGTGGAATTTTTACTCAAAATGTAAAGATGGATGAAATGCTACTAAGCATTTTGCCTAGCATGCTAATGAATCTGCAGGCTAGCCATTTTGTCTACCTTGATATATTAACAGTATAGGGTAACGAGCTGGCAGAATTGTTAGCATGCCCAGTGAAAAGCTTAGCGGTATTTCGTCTGCTGTTACATTCCGAGTTCAAATTCTGCCAAAGTTGACACTGTCTTTCAACCTTTTAGGGTTGATTAAATAAGTACCACTTCTGCACTGGGGTCAATGCAATCAACTTAATTCCTTTGTCTGTTTTCGTTTGTCTTCTCTGTGTTTAGCTCCTTGTGGGCAATAAAGTCAAAGATATATTAAAAGTCTTCACTAATAAAATCAAATTTAAGTCATAGGGCAGATCATCATCATCATCATCATCATTTAGCGTCCATGGACCATGCAAGGATGGGTTAGACGTTTTTGACCGAGGCTAGCAGGCTGGTTGGTCACACTGAACCCCAGTCTGGTTTCGCTTGTTTTCTATGGGTGGATGCGCTTCCTAACACAACCACTCCAAGAGTGGGGGTGTTTTTATGTGCCACCTACACTTGTGCCATTTGTGTGTAGCAGGGGTTTTGGTGATTTTATGTGTCGCCAAGTACAGGTGCCACTTGCGTGTCCCCACCGACTACCTTGATTGTGTTTGGTGATATGATGTGCCACCAACACAGGAGTCATTTGCGTGGATCCACCGACTGCGTCCACTATGTTTGGTGATTTTATGTGCCACTGTGTGAACCAAGGACTACCTTGAATGTGATTCTGACCACTAAGAGTACAAGCTCAGAGATGTGTCATGAGGGGTGTTTTGTCTGCCTGAAGCAGCAATTATTACTACCTCAGATTCAGTGGGTCCACCCCAGTACAGCAATGTGCCAGAGGTCTTAGTCTTTGGTCATTTCCTTTGTGAGGCCAAAGGCCCAGAAATCAGACCTCATCACTTCAGACCACGTCTTCCAAGGTCTACCTCTACCTAAATTTCCCTCCAGTTAGAGATTGGCACTGAATTTACTAAATTAATAGTTAAAAATAAAATAATTTATATGTTTGCCTGTCTGTCTCTAAACTATTAGCTTGGAAAGGACGATAGGTGAGATAAAACTGAAAAACATGAAAAGAAATTACCTTTCCTCCAATCATAACTGTTCTGGGGACAAATTTTGCATTAGGATTCTTTTTGATCTTGTTGTAAAGATAAATAACATGTAAAACATTCAACAGTTGTCTCTTGTATTCATGAATCCTTTTCACCTGGATATCAAAGATTGAGGAAGTGTTGACTTTGACATTTTGTTGTTTCTCCAGGTAAGTAGCTAACTTCATTTTATTTTCCTGGAAAAAAAAGCATAGAAATAAATAAATAAACAAATAAGTAAATAAATAGATAAAGTTTCAGTATTCTTTCATTATTTTACGTGTTTCAGTCATTTGCCTGCAGCCATGCTGGAACACCACCTTCAGTCGAACCAACCTTGGGTCTTATTTTTGTAAGCACCAGTATTTATTTTATTAGTCCTTTTTGCTGTACCGCTAAGTGACAGGATGCAAACACCCCAACATCAGTTGTCAAATGATAGTGGGAGGACAAATACAGACACACACACACACACATCTATATATATATATATATATACTAGCAGTTTTGCCTGGTATGCTCGGGGGTGTTTTTATCATTTAGGCCTTACAGTACATAAGTCAACATGGCAGAAAAAGACAGTAATTAAGTTTTTACTTAACAAATCTGACTAAAATTCACTGAGCTTTTATCAAGTTAGTTTGTAGTTTAAATTTTGCAGTCCGTTTTGGGTTGTGAGTTTATAAAATGTGATCATTTCATGCAGATGAGTGCATGTACAGGTAGTTTTATAAACTCACAACCCAAAATGGACTGCAAAATTTCGACATATTTCTGAGGCATGTTGCTGAAGTGTATCCTCAGTAAAGTTTTAGTTTGGGAAATTCCCAAAGAATTGGCCAGCAGATTTCACTGTTATTTCTAACAAATAACTGACAAATTTCTGGAACATGTTATTGAGTTCAGCATAGTGTTTGGTGCTTCTATGAGAACCTTTAAAGCTGGGGAAAAAAAAGGTCGACATACAACAGGTACGTAAAACATGTCTGTGTAGTTTGTTCATTCTGTGTGGATGTGGTGAGTCATATAGGTGTGTGTGTAAACAGATTGAATTCTGAGAAAATTTCAAATTTTTTTTCACAGTATACAGTTATTCATAATGTTTATATTCATTTCATATTTGAGAACTTATGAAGTATATTATATGCTATGATTTTTTTTCTAACTAACGAAGTTGATTAGTTTAACAATTTCTCAAATACGAAATATAGACATTACGAATAGCTCTGTACTTTCAAAAAAAAAAATTTGGAAGATTTTCCCAGAAGTCAATCTGTTTATTGATCTTTTTCTATCGTAGGTCAATTTCAAAATTAAAATAGCTTATGACATTCTTGAGAACAATAGTAACTTGCAAGCAAAATATAGTCTCAGTCAGATCTTCTGTTTTGAAGATTACCTCTTGCTGTTTTGTCCACATCCACACACACACACACACACACACACACACACACACACACACACACACACAGCTCGGCTTTAATATATATATATATATATTGGGGATACGGGGCAAAGGAAGACCGAGAAAAACATGGAACGAAGTTGT
>JACXVO010004540.1:1877949-1889092 GCA_015501135.1 Hapalochlaena maculosa
GCCACCAAAATGGTTGAAAAACCACTGTTCTAAAATTATCTCAATATTTTAAAACAAAGTGTATATATTTTGATTTCTATGTGTAAATAAGGTACATCACTATCCCAATCAACTATATTCTTGCAACAGTTAAGGGACAAACATTAGGAACAGCGTTTTAATATAATAATGTACTATAAGAACTTCCCAATTCATGATTAAGAAAAACAGAGACGAAATCTTGAAATCAAATTTTCATGGAAGACAAATTTTATGGAAGATAAATTTCACTTACTGCTCTAATGCCTCACGAGATTTAGCTAAATCTTCCAACTTCTGTTGTACTTCAGGGCTGGCATAATGCTGATTTTGAAGTAATTGCTGACCAAGCATTTCAAATGCTTGGAAAGTACCAGCACGAGCATCTATCTCAGTTCGATGTTCCTAAAGTAGAGTAAAAATTGATATTAACAACAAAGGTAAAAGCAAAGGCTAACTCCTTGAACTATATGTGCAAACTGTAGAAATGGCGAGAAACTGATTTTTCTCATCATTTAGGAATATTACAGAAATAAAAACTAATATTAGCATGAAAACCAAATGTACTGTAAATAATTCAGTCTAATCAAGATTAATGTTATATGAAAATAAACACATTGTTTCAATTTCAAAGAAAAAAAAGCACAATTATTAAACCCCCCTCCCCCACCATTTTTTATGAAGTGTAGATCTTCATAAAAACTGCTGAAAACAATCTGGTAATATATTTTAGTAGTTAAGCAAAAGTAATTAGATTAAATCAAACATCAAAGATATTACTGTGTAAGTATCTGCATTTCTTGAAAATGCTAAATGATCTTATGAGTAAAATATTGATGATATCAACACTATTGTAGTATAGAAATTTAAAGAAAACTCTTATTCAGCTTTTTGAAGATTTTTAGAAAATTTAAACTTATTAATACTGAATATTCTATCCATAATATGGTACAGTAGTCAGGCCAAAATGTATTAAAACAAGCATAAAATGTACATTAAAAATGGGCAGGAGTAATATGCTAACAAAATACTCTAGTTCAATATCTTGTGTACTCTAAATTATAAACAAGAAATGTGTATTTTTAAACTCCCAACAAGCAAGACAGCTGATTTAGAAACAGCTGTTTCTAGGGAAAGCTAAATTTAGGCCAGTATTAATTGAAACCAAAATAATGAAGTGAAAGCATCATGCATTATCACCAAACACACATAAAAAGTGCAGACTAACATGTGTCTGGTTGGAAAAAGTCCAACTGAAGAAGACAAGGTTAGAGTGGCTGGCTAAACTACGAGACGTTCCCAGGCAACTGAACAAAACACAAGACAACATAAACAAGATTTAGATAAACCAAACAGAAATGTAGAAATAAAAATATAGGAACAAAGAAATTTAGCAAAAGGAGTAACCATAAGTAATGGAAAACCATCATAATCTTTTCTACTCTAGGCACAAGGACTGAAATAGGGGGAAGGCAGTCAATTAGATCAATCTTTATGCAACTGGTACTTAATTTATCGACTGCAAAAGGATGAAAGGCAATGTCAACCTCAGTGGAATTTGAACTCGGGACATAAAGACAGGCGAAATATCGCTAAACATTTTTCCCGGCGTGCTATTGTTTCTGCCAGCTTGCCATTTTTCCATTACAATCAAAACAGAAGTGACTGCATTCAAGAATATCCCATATTTTATTTGAGAGAAATAATTTTAGCACTTAAACCAGTATTTGAATAAAACCAGAAACAATAAATAATCCAATAAATGGAATCCTCTTCCATTCCAGTGCACATGCACCAACTGTTGAGATATAATGGAACACTATCTGAAATACATGCATTCATTTGGAAGATTACTGTATTAAATAAAGAATAGATAATTAACAAGCAAGCCAAGCAAAATCCCATCTGAGGCCTTAAATTTTCTCTAGTAAGAATTTTCTCTTTCCTTCAGTGTGCACCTTCAAATGATTGCACAAAACGAGGACAGTAAAAGGTAAATAGTAAATAATTTACAATTAAGAAATAAAATTATACAACTAAAAAAAAAAGGAATCAAGTTTCCGAGTTATGGACCTATAACACTTTATTTATGTTTTCATTCACTAGTAATACTTCTCCATTCTCATAGAATCATCCAAAAGTACAGCAATTCACAAATATTTTGAAACAAAGACCATCATTATAACAGGAAATCAGATTACAATGAAATTTATAATTCTAAATAGGTAATGGCTTGAATATTGGGAATGTAAGGAAAGAAGGGATTGTTAGAAATATAACAAAGCTGTAATTCTTGGGGAAACAGATTACTGTTGCAATCTAGACTGGCTAGCTTCTCAACTAACATTGCAGTGATTTAACTTTAGGAGGGAAACAAGTATATAAACTTTTGCCAAATTGAATTAGTCGAAAATATACATAGCACTTTTTTAAAACTAATCTGGGTTAATTAGTTGTAAAGCCCAAAATATTCTTTACTGATGGTAGCTGAAGCTAAATGTAATTGCATGCAAATTTGAAAACAGAACACATTCATAAGTACTATAGAGCTAGTTAAAAGTGATACTCTGCTACAACATGCAAATCTCAGCAGAAATGAAACTATACAGTTCAAGTTTATTATACTTTATCTTCAGTAAAAATAATAATGAATATGAATAAATTAAGAGAAATAATACAGAATGTGTTTTAGACAAATAACTGACACTATTAACAAAGAATTAGCAAATTCCATTGACTAAATTATGCAGATGTCTAATTTCTTCTATGCCAATAAAATATAACCCAGAAAGAAGTAAAATTTGAATTTACATAAGAGAGACAGAGATGGAGAGTAAATTAAATTAATATTCAGAGGTGTGCTTAGATACTTCAAAATATTTGCTATAAATTAACTGATAACTAAAACAAAAATTTTGCCTATTATGTAACAGAATGACAAAACTAGCTTCAGACAGTAATCTTTAAAAGAATTAAATAGATATAAAGTTAGGAAAGTTTTTTTTAATATCCTACAAATATTTCATTGTAACACTGAAAGAAAATCTCCAGACTCAAATTACAAATCTTTGAGTCATGAAATTTCCATTTTCATTACACAAATTCACATTTTTATAATATTGTAGTGATACACTGTATATTAGATATAACAGTCAAACTCTCTTTTCCTTGGTTGAAGTTCTTAATAATGGTTTCTAATATACGTTAAAATTATCAAAGATAGAAAGTGAAAAGTTGTGATTATATAAGTTTCAAATACTAACTAGTGAAGGCAGATGGAAACAAAATAATTAAATGTAAAAGTGCTCATAAAGTAAAATACACAATTTATATTTCCCGAGAAGTAGAAAAATCGATGGTAATGAAAGTGAAATTACACCTTTCAGTCACTGAGATTTTGCCTTTATTTTTATTTTTCACCAACAAACCCCTTAATTCTACCATGTAATTCGAACTTTAGAATTCTAAAGCCTGAGAAAGCTAAGTATTGTTGACTCTTCAGTAACTGTACTAAAAAACAAACAAGTATAACGGAAAGAACAATTTTTTTTTAAATCCTTGAACAACAAGTCAGAGATAAATACTCAGAAAAGAGAAATAGGAGAATGCTTCAGAAGATAAAACTAGTGTGGTAACATCTGAAAAAATGGTATGAAGGTTTTTCCATAGTTATTATCACTAATGTAAATTGATACAAACATTCCAAAGTAAACTGATAAGTAGTGATGGTAATATTTTCCAATAGACAAATTTAAAAAATACAATTGGGAATAAATATGATCATCAAAATGCTGAAAAAGAATATAGTAAAATTCTTGAAGAATTATCAAATTCACAAAAGGTTGATTAGGTTAGCAGTCTCACAACGGTTGTTATTTTAAAACAATAACTGCCTGGTCTGGCAACAGCAATAGGACAAGGCTATTCCAGAAAACTAACTTCAACAATTCAGAATTAATGATTTACAAATTTTGTGAGAATTAGCATAAAGAAATCATTTCCTAGAAAGTCTGTAGAGATCATTTTTTCTTTTTTGCATACTACAGTAGTAGATTGTCAGATAATTGATATGAGGAATTTTATTTTCCTTAACTTTAGTAGGAAGTTAGAATGGTTAGATTTCTGGAAAAGTCATGCCTAAATAATGCCTGCTAAAGCAGGCAGACCTAAGTAAGGCTAGATCAATGTCATTCCAACACACACAGGACAAGCTTCTTTCTACCTCATCCTCATCATCTTCAGGGTACTGCGAGATTCCATAATGGCTCACAATTTCAGAACTGAACATCTGCAAGATTGTGAGATGGTTGGGTCACTAACATCACATAATAGTCAAAACAAAAGATTTTTAAAAATGGAAGAGAATGGGGAACAGCCAACAAAATAATGAAAAGTAATATAAAAAGGAAAACAGTGTACACTGACACAGCAAATGTAATTCTAATGAGTGGTGTTCTATTGTTCAGTCGTTTACACTGCTATGGGCAGTTTCATATAGTTCTTGCTATAGTCATACACAATACTAACATATAGTTAGTTCATATAGTTCTTGCTATAGTCATACACAATACTAACAATATTGTAACAATATTAGGAAGCTACAAGTTTACATTCAAGTTTCTGGAAGAGGTTCAAATTTCATTTTGTAAGTTTAGTAGCATCATAAAATTGTCAAAACCTATCCTTCATACAACCTCATAAAATATTTTTTGATAACACCATTTTACATCAGTTTATCCATGGATTGGACAGTTCGGTTCCAGTGCAACATTTCACCATGTGATTTCTTCAATCTCCTTCCTTCTACAAATTTCTTCTACATGGACTGCTTGACCCATATTTACCCAACTGCCAGCCTTTATGTGTATTATATGTCTGTATTAGTGTCGTCTCTTTTGCAGACCACAACTGATCCTTCTAATGTTGATTTTTGTCTCTTAGCTCAGTTAAACTGTCATTTATGCGTGCTGACATTATGCATCTAATGAAGTATGCTGGATCAATTTCTATCATGTAATATGTCATTGGTATCAACATAAAATCTTCTCTTCATTCACAGAAAGAGGTCCATCTGCAGTAATTTTTATTCACTACATAAATAAAGGGATGCTCCTACAGCTAACTATTCCTATACATCTATTATATGGGAAAATTGTTTTGTTTTGTTCAGTCTCCCTGAGATCATATTACAATTTTGTATACCTTTGTTTGAACATGGTAGCCAGTACAAAGTTTCCACATACTCTTTTGTGCATATTGAACATCACCACTTCCAAGATAATAGTAAAACTGCTTTCTTTCCTACTAAAACTTCTGTATACACATAGTTAATTTTTAGGCCTTACTTCCACACTTGGAAATCTTCCCCTAATACTTAGCAAGCCAGTCAGACAACCAGTTTTGAATTTAAAAATTATATAGCTTGGAGAACTATAATAAACAAGAAGGGACTGAAAAACAAGGCCTGTGCATACCTTACCTGTATGCTTATTTCTCTGCTAAACTTAACTTTCATTTTGCAGACAGCAGCCCAATTCATAGCTTGGATAGCTCTGACTTCTCAGCTTCAGAGTATCATAACCCTATCAAAAACCTTCACTAAGCCTATGAATTTATTCTTAGCTAAGAATTTCTCTTGCAGTTGTTTCATTAAAGAGAGGACAACACTGATTCCTTGTCTTGACACAAACTCAAAATGCATCTCATTTATGCTAATTTTAAGCTGCACTATAATTACTCCTTCCTAAAAATTTCATATTCTCTTGCAAATGACATTGCAGATACTACCTACTTACAATACATGATTAACTAAATAGCAAGCTTGTGTAATTTCAGATATCTTCAACATCTGAGTGACTATCACTGTTGTGTTCTGTCTTTATATTTTTATTGGTCTTTACAACATCATAATAGTCAACTCTAGTAGCTGTTCCCTCAAGCAAACAGAATTTGTAACTTCACATAAATCATTTAATTTGAGGCATTGGATGTAGTGTGCAAGACAACTGCGCTGGTATGGCCATGTGATGCATATGGATGAGAATAGTTGCGTAAAGAAGTGCTAATCTATTTGTGGAGGGGACTCAGGGTAGAGGCAGACCCAGGAAGATGTGATCTGAAGTAGTGAGGTCCGACCTCCAGGCCTTGGGCCTTACAAGGAAAAATGACCAGTGACCAAGACCTCTGGTGCAATGCTGTACTTGAGAGGGCAAGTCGAGTCTGATGTAGCAATATCCGCTGCTGTAGGTAGACAAAGCACACATCAAGACACACTCTTGAGCTGGCTCTCTTGGTATCATGTAGGAACATCCATAGGTGGTTGAAATCACAGTCATGGTAGTCCTGTAGCCATGGAAGTGATACCTGTGTCAATGGCACATAAGAGTCACCAAACATGATCGCGGTAATCATTGTTATCACATAAGTGACACCTGTCACCTGTATTAGTGGCACATAAAATCAACAAATGCAGTTGAGGCAGCCAATGGTGCCACATAAAATCACCAACCACAGTTGAGGCGGCAGTTCGTGCCATGAAAGTGGTACCCGTGTTGATGGCACATAAAAATTGCCAAACATCGTTGAGGCAGCCGATAGTGCCACATAAGTGGTGTCTGTGTTGGTGACTGATAAAATCAATAAACACAGTTGAGGCAGTTATTGGTGCCACACAAGTGACAGAGAAATCACTAAAACCCATGTCACACAAATAGTACATGTGTAAGTGGTACATAAAATCACCTCCACTCTCAGAGTGGTTGGTGTTAAGAAGGGCATCAAGCTGTAGAAACCAAGCCAAACCAGACAGGAGCTCAGTGCGGCCAAACAACCTGCCAGCCCCGATCAAAAATGTCTAATTCATCCCTGCATGGAAACGGATGCTAAATAATGATGATGATAACTAAAATAATATTAAAATGTTCACTATAAAAACAATGTTTACAAAAAGTCCAAACATGAATTCCCTTCCTCATTCCATCACATTCTAATCTCTCTTCATTCTTCAATTGTACTTTTGTGTGTGCATGTGTGCGTGCATGTTGGTTCAAGTAATGTCAACAAGCAACCCAATTTTTTTCAGTACCTATATTCCTCACTTTCAACATCAAATCATTGACAGTGATTTATGAGTTTCAATAATCAGTGAACAATTACAGTAATGCTTAATGCTCACCCAGAAGACTTTTTAAAGCTAGTCTTGAAGTTATCTTTTATAAAAATATTAACTTATTTCAGTCTGTGAAGTTCAATGAGAGAGAAACTTTGGGTGCAGGAGAAAAGCTTAAATAATTGGATAATGATTAATATCTAAAATAAACACAAAGTATAACTGAAATGAAAACAATGTAGTGTGTGTGTGTGTGTGGTGTGTAATTTGAGTACTTGTTAGTTAAATGATCAGAAATAAAAATACAAACCTGATGTCTTTCTAGCAGAGCTTCAGCACCAGTAACATCTTTAGCAAGTTCATCAGATGACACAAGAGCCATCATACTAGTGATCCAAGATGTGAGGTCACTGAAAATAGACATTAATACAGTTCAAAAGTTTATTAAGTACAATTCTAGGTGAAAAATCATCTTATATTTAAGTGAATAGCCTCAAAGTTGTTAAAGATTTGAGAATACTAAAAATCTAGTTCATTTCAAGATTTGAGCAAATGACATATTCATTCAGTGCTCCACATTTTTTGGAAACATTAAAAACAAAAATACCAAAATTCAAGGAATCTTTAAAAAATGTAATAAACTAGTAAGAATAGTTTTATTTGACTATTAACTAATATTTAACTCTAAAGCTTAAATTCTTTAGATAAAATTTCTATTATAAAAAATGTATTTGCTTCAATAGCTTGATAGAATGTCAACACATTATATGAATGCATGTGTCAGCACAAAAACAACATACAACACAGTGAATTCGCAATGTAAAAATCAGAAACGCATGTTCTTATACTACATATTACAAATATTTATATTATATTCTTTATTCAAGATAAAGAAAAGTATTAATATAGTAGGAGAAAAAACATGATCTATAAAAATATAAAACTAAAATGAAATTCTTACCGATAATCACTGAGAAAACGTTGAAGGTCATAAGAATCAAGAAGTTTAGATTTTCTGGCATCAGCCTGCACAAAAGAAATGGGAAAATGTCACAACATTCTTGATAAAGTTACCACAAAGGAAAACAAACTTCTGGAATTCGAAAATATGGTAATGTTTACTGACCTTTGATGTAAGTTCATTCCACATTTCATTGATTTCAGTTTGATGTACATAAATACTCTCAGCTTGATCAGCATGGCTTTCCATCAGCCTTTTGGCCGAGGAATCAAGATCACGCACCTAGACAGAAAGCACAGGAAATATTAGAGAAGCAATAATAATCTCTCACAAGATATTAGTTTACCCATGTTAATATGGAATAGCAAAATCTACATCACTGTCTCTTGATCCATAGACTAGAATAACTGTAGGTTAAACAAAAATCTTGTTTTTGTTTGCATGTGGACTAGAGAAATCAGCAGTATCATCTGCTTATCCATTTCCATAGACTGAATAAATCAATAGCATTGTGTCTAAGACAATAAAATAACTCCTCCCCAAATTTCCACCCCTAAAACCCAGTCTTCATAACTTACAGTTTCCACCACTACTTTTTGACTTTGAGGAACATTTTAAACATATTTGCATTGCATTAATGACCAGTTGAAAACTTTTTGTTCTTATTCATACCTGCATTAAAGTAATTTTCTGACCATCAAATCTTTAGTCAAAGAAGTACAAATCTGTCTCCAATATGATGCCTTACACAGTCTTTATATTACAGTAAAGAAGATAACTGAGCAAACTATATATGTCTTATCACTCATAAGATTATAACATGCTTTGTCTGAACAACTACATTTGTAGTTGTTGTCTACAGTGTAGGCTTTTTTTAATGCCATTTCTGTGGTTTTAGAAGTTTAAACCAAGTAACAGAGCAGATTTGCTTTTGGTACCAAAATGGATGATTTCCATCTTCTAAGCTCTCAATCTGAAGGTCCAACAGCAAGTGTAGACTAAAGCATTGTGAGAAAAGGCTGCTTGACAAAATGTTCCAAACATAAATACCAAGCACTTACTATATTCTCAGCACCAAAACATTTCATACCAAATGGCTTCTGCAAGCAATCAGCAGTACCAAGATGTCTATCCCACCTACCTTATTCTCATTAAAACTAACAATTTTAAACACATGAAAAGAGAGAAAGAAACAAAAAAATGCATTCCAGTAATCAACCTTTTCTCCAAGTGCAGCAAGATCACGTTCAACACCTTCATGTTTACGTTGCAATGCTTGCACACTGCTTAGATCTGTTCCATAGTTATCGTTGTTAAGAGCATTGTCCTTTTCACAAATCCAGTCTTTTGTCTCATCCACATCTCTGTTATAAAAAAAAAAGAAAATAACAGATTAACAAAGTAAGACAAGAACTACTAATAAGAATATCTCAATTATCATATTTCTATCTAACAAAATAATCTTCACTAATTGTGAACTATGAGCAAACTAAATAATAATTACCTGTGGTATCTCTGAACTTCATGAGCACAGCCAAGGGTCTGCTGTTTTTCTTGGGTAACCATTTGAAGGGTTTCCCAACGGTTGTTGAGTTTCTGAAATGGAATAAATTATGATTAAACTATTGTCAAATCAATTATCTCAAAGTTAACAAATAATATTAAACAAACCAAAGTCTGTTTTTGTAAGCAAAATGAATGTACACAAAACAAAATTAGGCACAAAGACCTGAAATTCTGCATATGATTAAAATAACTTACAGCAATCTGTTCCCTGATATTCTCAGCAGCTTCGGTTTGTCCCATAGCTGTCAATCTATCGGCAATAGAATTCAACTCTTGTAGGCGGACCTCATTGGCTTTCAAATCCTATTAAAAAATTCAAAATACTTAGTAAATGTTTATAAACAGCAGATACTTAATTAATGATAGAAGACAAATGCATACAAGAAATACAATGTCAGTAAAAACCTAATTTTTTTTATTTTTAGGTACCTTTTGGAAGTCATCAAATTTTTTCTGCATTTCTTCAACTTGTTCCAGATCTTCTCCAACATCATGCTCTACAACAATGGTTTCTTTTTCAGTAATCCAAGAAGCTAATTCAGCAGCTTCTCGCACGAGTTGGTAAGCACGGCAAGATTCCTGAAGCTTTGTACGACGTTGATCAGCAAGGTCAATTAAGCTAGCATATCTGAAAAATTTCAAAAGTTCACAATGTCAAAAACTTTTTGAATAACCATTTCAGTTGGAATATTCCAAATAGACATGTAAAATAGCCTCCAACCTAAAAATAGACTGATTTCTTCTATTTGAAAAAAAAAAAATCAATTTTTCAATGAAACATTTAATACTGCCCCATCAAAATAATGAGTGACACTAATGTAGTTGATTTAGAATTCTAAAGGGGAAAAAAAGTTATTTATCAAATCATTATATAACACCAAGCAGCAAAACTAGCCAGTGCAACTACACCACAGTTAATCATAGTACATGGTATAATTTATAGCCTCCTAGAATATCTGGTCTCTTTTTTTTGTGTGTGTGAAAAAAGAAACCCTAAATCAAAAAATTATTTTAGCTCCAAATAGTTGTGAACATTGAAAATAATAGTATGCACTTATCCTGGACTACATTCAGAAGAATTTTTGGATTTATTATCTCGCATCAAACTGCAGACCCTGCCTCCTACATCATATTCCATTTTTGCACCATAAAAGACTTCAATTTTTGGAATAGGCCATGACAGCATTTGCTGATATTAAAAGTAATCTTGTTAATGTTAAATTATAATTGGTTGCAGTTTAACATAGCTAATATACTGCTTAGCCAGCTTATTCAGATCTTATCAAAACTGCTACTTACTGGGTCTCAATTTGGTTCTGTCGCACAGATATAGTAAATTCATCCATCAGATTGTTTCGACTTGCAGAGAGACTTGGGTCTAACTTCTTCACATATGCAGCAGGTACAAATCCTTGGCGATCATTTACTTCAACTTTCCACCATTCCTAAAGTAAATAACAATAGCAAGAATGGAAGTGTCTTAGCGAGTA